>CAEGAF010143266.1:0-17827 GCA_903067075.1 Micropoecilia bifurca | reverse complement strand
ATACTATCAAAATCAAATACCAACTATATTACACTTTATTGAAGCACAGTTTGGAATATTTTAAACTATTTTGTTTTTAATTTAAAAAGCAATCATAACTCATCACGGAATTTATACATTTTGTTTCCATTTCAATGAACCATAGAATTTTTTAAAACACGTTTATCTTAAAGTTAGGTCATATTTAAATCGATTTTATATTACTGATTGTTATATTTATACCTCCTGACCCCACAAAGGGACAAGTGTGTACAGAAAATGGATGGATGGTTATATTTATATTTGTGAATATTTAACACTGGATGGGAGAAGCGCATCGACAAAGAAGCAATTTCCCCTTGAGAATCAATAAAGTTTGGCAGAATTTAACACCAGTCATTCCTAACAAAACATAAGTGATTTACAAAAACAGCAGCCAGACTGTAAACAGGATCTGCTTGATTGCGTGGGAAGGCAACGGCCAGGCTGGTGCTACCTGTCCTTTACAAAGTTTATGTAAACCAGCAGTCATTCCCATTACTCAACATCCTTTAGTTTCAAAAGGTTGGTGACCCTGATGCACTCAAACTTAATTGAAATCATGTATTTTCTTTGTGAGTGGCCTTGTAATAACTTATCAATAAGTATGACATAAATGAGGGTGAATTTATCTTTGCCTACTTGATGCGAACTGCCAGTTCTAGACACCAAACAAGCCAACATGTTATTTTTATTACTTCGATTTATCGACTTCGGGTGTCGAAAGCCCTGGAACGACGTGGAGTCCAGGTTCTTTTAGAAGCTCAGGTGTTCCATCGCAGAGTAATTACATACAAGCTGTGGATATTTTGGCTTGTCTTTCTCTTTATTATTTATTTGCTGAGAAAACCAGAAATTAAATCCCTAAGAAAAGACTTTATGGTGCCAATGAGATTTAGAGCCTAAGTGAACGCTGCAGCATGGAAAATGTCTCTTGAAGGTGCGATCAACAGCGGTGAGGATTTCATAAAACAAAAAACAAATTAAGGGAAGCAAGAACAAAATCATCTGAAGAAATTAACTGTGGGGTTGAAATTTTGAAGATTAAAACACAAACATTTCTTTTGTAGAGAAGGTGTCATACAAGAGAAGAGCAGAAATAAACTGTGGGAACAAAAAAAAAATCAGCTTTTAACACCTAGACAAACACAAAGAAGAGAGAACGCTGCACAACATCACACCTGAGAGGCATCTGGGAAGTGGTCTTGTGATTGCGGCACGCATGGCTACGTCCGGACCTGCTTCAGCGGAGTCCAATGATGTTACTGATAATGGCAGCCAAATGAACTCGGAGGCATACAGAAGCATCTTGTCTGCGCCGTCACATTTAATTAAGGAGTTCAAAAAGGAGGGAAACGGGAGCCAAGTGAGTTCGATAATTTAAAGATTTATCCTGTGGTGTTTCCATTGAGGCTCCGTTTCTGACAAATGGTCAGTCAGAAAGTAATGGCCTCAAAGCTGGCTGGTAATAAATGGGAATTGTCTCTACATATCTAACTGAGTGCTGAAACCCTTTTGTGTAATTGTGTGAGGAATGAGATATCAATACGTCTATTAACATTTTCTGAACTGCGCTCTTGATGTGCGCGCTCTTGTCCAGTTGAATTAAGTCAGACAACTTCAGAGAAGCGCACCGCTTTTATGTGAGAGGTTAGCCATTAGCGGACCATTTTTGAGTTGGGTGTGATCTCCATCTTGGAACCTCTCATATATGAGACTAAAAAGACTTTGTCCTATAGGACAAAGTCTTCTTAGCAGGTTCTGAACTCTGGCAGCTGGGTCACCAACCCACTGGATTACAGAGAGCAGATGGAGTGTGTTGTGCTAGAAGTATGAAATACGCACACAATCCTGCTTCTTCAACACACTTTAAAGCTGGAGTGTGTAACTGTTATAAAAATATGTCGACATATTTATTAAAACTGTCATTGGGTCGTTACTTATAGAAGAGGCAGATATTCTGTGGGAAACAATTCACAGTTCCAGGTAAACTGCTTACTTGCCGTCATTGGTGGACATGCCAACTAGGCAGAGGTAGAGAGGTTGTTTAAACTTTACCTTTAATAATATAAAGTTACCTAATTTTTAAAGTGCAATCAGTAATACTTTTAGAACAAATTTATATCAGTAATGATTTCTTGGTTAATGTTAAGTTGTCATAACAAAGACATTTTGAATAATGTCAACCTTGTATTAAGTGTCATAATTTACCGAATGACGCTTTAAGACAACAGTCATAAATATTCATGAAGGCTTATTCATGTTCATGACAGATGTTTATGACAGTCATGTCAGTCTTATTCACCCCCTTCAAATAAATTGTTACCATCTTTTTTATAAGAGTCACAATATTTTTTTTAAAGCTGATAATTCAATTAATTAGCTGATACATCTAAGATTTCAGTTCTGCCGGTCTCCTGCTTGTGATGAGGACTCTGTAACTTAGCAACTGATGACAAGTGTGCCTTATGAATTTGCATCATATAAATAAACTGAATTGAAATAAACAGTGTTTTGTCATCAACTCTCTTTGTGGAATGAACCGTACGACCTCAGTCCTAACACATCTGGTGGGACGGAGAGACAACGTGGTGACTTCACATCAGCCACACCATTATTTTATTTTCCCTTCTGAGACGTTGTAATTATTAGGGCGGTTAAACCGGAGCCTCGGCCCATCTGGATATTTCATACCTGATTAAAACAGTAAGCTAATCCCCTTTGCTGGCACGGATTTGTACGGGTTGCCAGCTTGTCTCTTGAAGTTTTCTTCAGGTCATCAACTTCCAAAAGCAACTCGGTTAAAGCAGCCGATACCCTGAAGACCATCTCTGTAGCATAGTTTACGTTTCTGTGGCGCAGATTTTCTCTACAAGCACTAGGACAAATCATAGATGCTTTTATGTTCTTGGCAACAACCAATTAATGAAGACTTTGAAAAAGCATTACGCATCATCCAAACCGTTTGGGAGGGTTTTGTTTTATTTTTATTTTTTATGTTTCAGTCTACTAAGCTCATTTGATTCAATATAAAATTTGATTCATTAGTAATTAGCGTTGGAGATAAAGACAGAGAGGCGGAAGAATAATGAACAGGCAGAACAATATGGCATTTGTGAGAACTCTTTGTGTTTTCTGAAACCTTGATAAAGTGCGAGGCTTGGCGTTTCGATACGGCCGTTAATTAGCTCGCTCTCCCTCGTGGGGCCTTGCCTGATTGAGCGACTAATGGTTCGCTTTAAAGTGCTGAACGAACAAATGCGCGTGCGTGCGCTTATCAAACCAGAACGTGCGTTGAGTTTCAGTGAGCTTTGTTTTGTTTTTTTTTTGTTTTTTTGCATGGCTTATTTGCTAATGCATTTGTGTCGGTATCTCTCTCTTTCTGTGTGAGTCAGGTCTATAGCTGCTCATCTGCGTCAGCTTTTCTGGACACTTGGCTAAGATTGTTATTGTGAGGTCAAATGCCAGGGGATGGGCCCGGCAACCCCTGACAGAAATTGTCCTCTGTTTCTGTTTAATTGCTCGGAATTGGATTAAGTAGTGAATTTTGGGAGGCAGGTGTTGGGGTATGTCATCCCCCATGATCATCATGCATTCACAGTGGTCATTCAGATTAGGCCACTAATCTAAATGCAAACACAGCTGCACTCTGCCATATTTGTTATTGTCAGATTCATCTCTCTCTTTTTTTGGCCGATTCCAAATTCTTTGGCCTGATTACAGATTGAAAGTTGTGCATATTTAAAAACTGACCATATAGATCAGTCTCTCAAAAAGCTACTCTATGCTTTACACTGCAGGTTCAGATGTCATTTTAAAAATATTATTCTTCCCTTCATGTTAAAAGATGTAAGTGTGTGTATTTTTTATACTGTGCCTTTTAATGTCACATTTAAGAAGTATTTTATTGGGATTTCAATATAGCACACAGTAAAAGATTATTATAAAGTGAAAGGAAATAATAGATGGCTTGTCTGACAAATGTACATTTTGCAGCAAAACCAGCAGCTTTGCAGATGTGGGAAATTATTTTTGACGAAGCAGCGTATTCTCAGTCAGTTTGGATTAGTGTCAGCATCAATCGTCAAGTCTTGTCACAGATTGTAAATTAAAATAAATTATTCCTCTACTTTGGTATGACAGCTTTAATAGATAAATTCTCAGATTGTACTTATATTAAATAATGCACAGACAGATTATTTATTCTTAAATGTGCATCATTACATGGTGTTTAACTACATAGTATCATTTTATAACACAATTAAGTAACTTTGTAACTTCTTCTGACATTCCGCCTTCAGAAAGTCATCACAACATGGCTCCTCTATTAACCCTTAAATAATGTTTTTACTAGCGTTGCACTGAGAAGTAGCTCCTATAATGAGCTCAGCAGACGCTCAGTTCCACCAGGTGTTTGCTACTTGCTGCTGGATGGTCTGAAGGAGCTGAGTGGGGGAGTTCTGAGGAGGAGCGATGTCCTCTGAGGACTTTCGTTTCTCGGTCCACCCAGACGTTTCGCACAGCTGAATGATTGTCATGGAGATTAAAATACTTTTTTAAAACATGCATGAAGGAGTCAAGGTGACACTCCAGATATGTTTTAGATGAGGGGATAACATTATTACATAATGGGAAGCTCAGGTGATTTTACTTCAAAAAGTCTTCTGTAGGCTGCTGACTGTACTGGATATCATTTGTTCAACACTTTTCAGATATGGATGAAAATACTTTAAAATACTATTAATTTTAAGTCCCTTAACAGCTTAGAACCACAATATATTAAAGACATCAACCTTCCAGACCTCTGAGGTCTTCTGGTTCTGAGGATGCGGAGCAGACCAGAACCAGAATAATGCATGGAGAAGCATCATTCAGCTTCCACAAATCTGGGACTAACTTTCAGAAAACAGACGAAATGCTGAGCTCCTTTAAATCGAGAGTAAAATCCCACATATTGCGGTTGACCCATAATGCCTAAAACATTAACCAACATTTTTCATGCGTATGGTTTTGGTGATGTCACTCAACAAAATGTAATGTTTATTCAAGTCCTGACTGTAGGGTGTTTTCTTTAAAACTTTGTAATTTTGTGCGTTTCTCATGTAAAGCACCTTGAACCGCTTTGCTGCTGAAATGTGCAATACAGATAAACTTGACTTATTTGGTTGAAATAGTTTGACAACAAATACATTTTCTTCCAATTTACAATTATGTGTGTAACCTTTGTGTTGTGAATAAATACTTATTAAAACATACTAAAGTTTGTGGTTGTAACATGAAAATAATCTCAGAGTGGAAGGGAGAATCACAGTTTATTTGGTAACGTTTTTATTTAATTAGTGTACATAAGACTTACATAACCGTCATGAACATGAAGGAGTCTTAATGAATATTGATGACTCTTGTCATAAAGTGTCATTTGGTAAATAATGACACATTTAATGTAAAGTTGCATTATAAATATCATTATTTAATCAAATAACACTTCATGACAGCAGTCAAACATTTATCTTCCTTCATGTTCATGCACACCTCTTCAAGTAAAGTGTTTATTTTCTAATGCTTACCAATATTAGTTGGACTGCAACTGGGTTACATACCAATGAAATGAAGATTTAAAATAAAATAAGGTAAAATACTGCACATCTCCTGAAAAATGTCTGGTTGTGTCAGACGTCTCGAATTTGAATGGGAATTTGATATGAAGGAGGCGTTCAGGCTGAAAAACAAAGAGGAATGTCAATGAATTATAAACTACAGTGCTGGAAACGATGCATAATCAATGGGGGCGAACATGATTCAGCACATTTTCACTGTTTGTTTGAGTGAGACTCCGTTTAAAGAGTCATCATCTCCTGGTGGATCAATTTTACATAAGTGGGAGGAAAGACAGCTATGCACCTGAAAAGGATCAATTACAAGCATAAACCAAGAGCTGTACTGGTTTTCTCCAGTTCAGAGCTTTTGGTGCCTTGACCCTCAGTTTGTGTCCTGGTGTTCTGGTTAATTTAGTAACCAGAACGCCTGGTCATGTCATCCTCCTCGACTGCCCAGCTGTTCTTTGTTCCGTGATTTTTATTTTTTCCGTGTGTGTATTTAAAACTACTGAAACTGAAAAATGCTTCTTAAAATAGTAAATGATGATCTATAAAATGTCAAGAATATGTAGGATACAAATATGTAATGATTTTTTTTTTTTACCAGTATTACCTGTATAAGGGGTTTATGAACCCCTTATACCTGCCATGTCTTGTTCTGAAAGGGTTTGACGTTGTCAGTAACATAGTAAAAACTTATCGCATGATCACATGAAAATGTCTCATTTGAGTGGACCAGAGACCACTTGTTCCTTAGATGAAGTGAAATCTTTAGAGCAGGGGTGTCCAAAGTTGCTCCTCTAGGTGCGGCATCCTACATGTTTTAGTTCTCTCCCTGGTGGTAGCAACAACCTTTTCAGCTTGTCAATGTTCCTCCTAGGCCTTCTAAGAGCCATCATTTAATCCAGGTGTGTCAGACCAGGGAGAGAACTAAAACATGCAGGATGCCGGACCTAGAAGACCGACTTTGGGCACCTCTGCTTTAGAGAGACAAAATCTACAGAGGAACAAAACTCATTCACCAGCATCTTCACCTTGATCTGAGTAGTGTAGTCATGTAGTGAAACTGAATGTGACCCTAAAAACTCCAACCTCAGTGAAACATCTTTCACCTTGAGCTATAAGGTCATCTAAATATGGTTCCATCACCTGACCAAATACAGGTTGTACTATAGTTTGGAAACATAATACTACAAATAAACCGTGCAGGTGGAGAGCAGCAATAAATCTGCAGGTTGCAAAGAAGGAATAAACCCCTTTTTACATTCATCATAAAATGACACAACTTGAAATTACAAAAATAAACTCACTTGGTGGAAACATGCCAATTTTGAATAACTTACAGTTTCCGATAAAAATAAGGTGGGGTTTTTTTTGGGTCATATAAAAATTTGTTTTGCAAAACTGAAATGACATTTTTTTTGCCCCACATGAGTGATCAACAGCCGGATGTTACTACTGGCAAAAGCCATGAAGAAGATGACAGGAAGTGGTAGGAGGAGAAAGATTTTTTTTTGTTGTTTTCGTCGGACAATGTGCAACCGACTCCACCAGAGCTCTCACAGAGCTCAGGTGGACCTCAGACACTCAGGCATCAAATGACCAGCAGCCAGATGCTCTTGAACTCCTGCTGAAGGCCTAATTAGAAGCAGGTGTCCAGGGTCACAAGGCTCGGCTCGGCTGCACTGCGCCCTCTGGTGGAAACCTGCAGCTCCTGATCAGTGATTAATAACCGTCTGGTGTGTGTGCCTATCTGTGGTTATTATAAGCTACGTTTGGGAATGTGTTTAAGTGTTTCATTTTTAAAAGAGATCATACATAAACAATATTTTGTGATACAATCTATACAAAGCCTTTTATTTTAAAAAGTGACTTGGTGACTCTCCTGTCTTTCAGAAGACAATTTATTTTCTGTTGAACTGAGTATTTTCTCTATTTTTTTTGTTTTTTGTAACTCATTTGCTTGCTTCTTACATGTTCACTCCTCGTGTCCTTGTTTTTGGCACACCAGTTCAGTTTCATTTCTAAAATGTGAAAACGGAGACATGTTCCAAAAACTCCCACTTAAATACATCACTTTGAAGGTTTGAGCTAAGATCCATCCATCCTGGACAAAAACCACTCACACGCACACACACACACACACACACACACACACACACACACACACACACACACACACACACACAATTCTCGATTTAGCCACACATGCAGTTATTTTTTTTTTTTACTTTTAGAGTGGGACGAGGTATGGCTCAGATAAATCCCATTGCATGTGTTTTGGAAAACATGCAAAATTCACCTTGAAATCTGCATGTAATGCTTCCATGTATTCCAGTAAATCTCAAATAAACTGCAGTTTGGAAATGTGAAAACCAGAGTCCGAGAATTTTACTGAAAAAAGGAACACAGACACATTTTCATTTTTTAAACCGACACAGGTTTTTCCTGTACGATCTGTGAAACAAATGTTATTAGTGGTATATTCTTTTCGTTTCCTTTTCTGCTTCCTGTGGCCAGCAGTTAATTAAAAAAAAGTTCTGGTTGTTTTCAACTCCACATTTTCTCAATTACAGAGGCCGCTGCACCTGGGAACACTCAGATCTTCAAAAAGCAGCTTTTGTGCCCCAGTCTTGATCTCCACCATCTCACTTGTAATAGAGCGGAAAGGTCAAATGAATGTGCTGCAGTGGTGTTCCTCGTTCCTCGCTACAGTTTTTGGCACGTTGCAACCACAGACTTTAAATTATTTTATGACTAATGCATGTTTGTTAAGGGGAAAGA
The DNA here is from genome assembly GCA_903067075.1 of Micropoecilia bifurca. Lineage (NCBI taxonomy): Eukaryota > Metazoa > Chordata > Actinopteri > Cyprinodontiformes > Poeciliidae > Micropoecilia > Micropoecilia bifurca. The sequence goes on along the minus strand of CAEGAF010143266.1, from coordinate 9,428 downwards.
AAAATGATAAGGATACATTACTTTTGCAAGAAAGAAAATCTAAAAGGAGATATTTTTCACTGCCATCGCAAAATAAAAGCTCTCTCAAACAAAAAGTTGCATAATACATAGTTCAGCTATGTATAGTTTAATTCCATTATGAATCAAAATGTTCTGCAAAAGCCTCAGAGGTTTCTTAAGAGAACAAACAGCATTGTGAAAACCAAAGAAAGTAGAAACGCTGCAAAAAAATGTTTTACCAAACTAACTTAAAGACAAGTTCAGTTGTTCAACTTATCTTGAAATTTACTTTTACTTTAGTACACTTGACATACGAGAAAGCTAAGATAATAAAGCTAAACCAATGCTACTTTTCTAGTCTGGATTTTTTTTTTTTTTTTGCTATGGACAGGTTGGGAAGAAAAGTGGTGGACAAGTAGTTTAAAGCAACAAGCCTTAAAAGTCTCAGAGAACTCTGTTCATTCTGCTGTTCAAAAATAAAAAAAGAGAATTGACACATCTAACCTACCAAGACATGGCTGACAAGGCAACAAGTAGCGAAGAGGCCCGTGGTAAAGCAGGAGGTGAAAGAATCTCTTGGTATGTTAACTATTACGGTAAATAAATACTTTTTTAAAAAAACCCAGCATTTTAGGTAAAGTAGCCAGGAGAAAGCCATTGTTGGAGGGAAAAAAGCTTTTGAAGTTTCCCATCTTGTTTTTTCTTTTCTTCTTCTTTTTAAAAGAACTAGATTTACACTAGTAAATCTGTGTTCTGCGTTGTGTTCTTCTTAATAAAATCCTTTCAAAAATATTGAAGTGGTAACCGACTGTTGAAAGATTCAACTGGTGTGAATACTGTGTATTTGCGTTTTTTATGTCCCCGACCTCAATCGGCCGACGACAACGGGGCGACGCCCGGGTCTGTTCGCTTCGTCGCGTGTCGACAACTTGAGTCTTCGATATAATAATAACGCTTTGATGACTCGAGCCGCCTCCAGGGAGAAACCAGCCCCGAACTCTCCGTTCATTAAACTGCCATGTGATTTTTAAGAGAGGTGACAGGCGCTGATGTAATTGAACATTATTGAAGCTGCTCCGACTCCACATCCCGATATTGAGTTGTTCCTCTTCATACTGCTTCCCTCCTGTCGTCCCTGCGGCGTCGTTTCTCTGCCGTCTGAAGCTTCTGCTGGTTGCAATCGCACCGAAAAGACTCCGACATATTGGCATTCGTCAGGATGGTCTTCACCAGTCTTTCAGGATCAAAGAGTGGCTTTTCAATAGGAAAAGTAAGACTTCATGCTTAACTTCTCTCAATTTGTCTTCCTTTTTGCTCTCAGTATACCTGCTTTTCTTTCCCAAGCTGCCTCACTTAAACTCTTTCCTATTCTTTCTCAATCAGTCTCTCTTGAAAACCCCCAACTATTCTCACTCTACCTGTGTGTGCATAGCCTCCCTGCATCCTTTCCTTCTGCTTCGTGATGAATCACTGAAACAGAGATGCTTTGGCAAAGCTGATTCCAAGGCAGCAGAAGTGGATATTTGCTTTCTGTCCTCTGGGCTTTATTTTGTCTGTCTCATTTCATCTATTTTTCTGTCTGTTTCTCTCTAAAGTCAGCAGGAAAAAAAAAAGCAAAACTCTTCTGAAATGCACTGTCATCACTGTCTGTCCCCGTCATCTAATGTCTGTTTCACCGTCCCACTGTCTTCGCTGCATCAAATGGAATCGTCCTCACTTTACCTCTGCATCTAGCTTTTTTATTATTCAATTATTTCCGGTCTCCTTTCATCACCTCCTCCATACTCCGTTCCCATAATAGTGGCCTTATTACCACTTTCTCTCGCAGGCAAGAATTTTGCTTGAGTAAAAAAAAAAAATGTCCGGTCATGGAGAAGCCTTTAATATACTCATCATAGACTGCTGTCACACCTGATAGTCTGGTCGATTGGAGAATAAAATTGCAACATTTGTTACATTTTCAGCTGGTGTGGTTCTCTTTCACACTGTGTTGTGTCAAACAATTCAACCTAATTGAAAAACCCATTTGGCTCCACGCCTGTGGTGGTGCTGCAGGAAGAACCACAGAAGGAAACGGCACAAAAACCTGAGAAGAAGACATGAGCACAACTTCCTTCTCCACAATGAGTACAAGAAAACGAAGCAGCGTCAGATTTTAGCAGTTGTCGTTGGTTAAAGAGCATGAGCCATTTTTTCTGCTGGCGTGTTTGTTTAGGTTGTATTTACCCAGAATGCTCTGCGCTAAATCCATGTCCTCCTTTTGGAGAGGTCTCTATTCTGCTTGGTGTTCACATATGCATTCAAAGCACACCAGAGTTCCCCCCAACCAAACCCAGACTGAGGTTTTTAGGTGGACCATTTTGTTTTCTTGATCCACATCAGAGTTTGATTATGCATTCACACGTCCCCAAACAAACTAGAGACTGAGAGGTCTCAAAGGTCTTGTCACTTTGTGAGTATTTTTAGAACTATTTAATGAATCTTTGGATGTAACGAACCGGCTCAGATGACTGCAACAAGAAAGTAGGAGGACACGACACCAAGAACCGTTTTAAGCCCTTTTGAGGCATTTATTTTTTTAACATGAGATGTGGGAGTAGTGGGCGGTGGCCCAGGCCACTGGCTTATGCCCAGGAACCACTGCACTGACGTGTGTGACCCCTAGTATAGTCCTCCATCAGAGGCAGACCGTCTTTAGACATGGACCAGCTGGCTCCCACATGTCCCCCATCAGTTACAGTCAGACGATGCTTCCACATGTGCTCCATCCAAATCTTCTAACTGGTTCCCACACAACTGCGTCCCACACCATGTCAAGCGACCAAGATGGTCCACGCAGTTTGTGCGTCTCTGGATTTCTCTAGGCTTCTGCCATGAATGGAACAAGCAGTCCATATGGTCCTTACATACGGTCCAGCTGGACACGTCACATTAGACACCCCAGGACCTAATAGAAGAACAGTTAACCAGCCACACTGCCCACGGGTGGCCGACACACCGACATAGCACAACACGTAATTGTGAAGATGGCTTATCAGGATTCTACAATAAAGGAAGATTCTTTTGGACTTGAAGGTCAGAAAAAGGGGATATTTTCAAAGACTTTAAAAGATGTTTGAAAATAACATTCCCTTCCATAAACTGGAAGGACTGCTACCAGCACTACTAATGCAAGGCCGGAAATGCATGGTGTGTGCTTAGGTTTAATAGCACAGTGATTGTGATTTCCCAGACCTTGACATACCGCTGTATGACTCACCAACGGGTCTTGTTTGGGGAAGCCTTGGGATTTTCTCCTGTGTAGAAAATGGCAGTAAAACTGATGAACTCTATTAGAGCATAAACTCTTCAACACTGCTTATTCAAGTCACCCTTCATACTGCTGACCTAATTCTCCATGCCCACGTCCAGTGGCTAAGTTGTGACACAGTGCTGTAGGGATTTGTTGATTTGCTTCCAGAAATAAAAACTTTTCTGTCATCCAGGAATGAGGAGCACACAGCATCGTCTGATGATGCATGGCTGCTTGATCTGGGGTTTTTGACGGATTTAACCTTCAAATTGAATGCATGTAACGCTGAACTCCAGAGAAAACACCTGTCCGCCATGATAAGTGCAGTGAACTCATTCAAAGCCAAGCGTTTCTTGTTTGGATGATGCATCTGAACATCAGGCAGCTAACACATTTTCCAAACCTGGAAAAAGTACCTCAAGCTGTCAAAGACAAGGACGCTTTCCACCCAGAGGAGTACTGCCACATCTGGAAAAAGTGACAACAGGCTTCAGTTCAGGTTTTGTTGAGCTAAATGTCGTGGAAATCATTACTGCAATTGTGTCTGACCCTTTCCAGTCCCTTAATGTCGAGCGAGTAGGAGCCAAATCCCATCATGTGTTTGCTTTACAATCTGGTGTTGACATGGAGTTCATTGAATTGCAGAATGACATAGAACTGAAAGCTAGATCAAGGGACAGTGACTTTTGGGGACGTCATGATAGAAGTAAGACACATAGTCTGTGCTCCCAGTATTATGAACGAATGACAAGTGTAAGTTTTAGATTTTTGAATTGAAAATGATCTGAGATTAATTCTAATCCACAGTGCATCAAATAAAAAGGTGTCTGGAATTTAAGTCTTGAAAAGGTGAAGTATTGTCAAACTGTCTGCAATGGCAAGTTTATAAAGACTGAATAGTAATAATAGGAAAATTAACCCAAAATCTGATTTGAATGTTTCCCAATCACTTTAATATGAGTAACTGAATAATAATTTTAGGTGTTAAAGGTTTTTTTTTCTTTGTGGAGACATTTCTAAGCTTTATAACAGTGCATATAAAAGGTGTTCACCTTATATTATTTTTTACAAATTAACCATGGTCAACGACATTTCTTAACATCCTCTAATTGATGCTATCCCTTATTTTACATTAAAACATTTGTCAGTATTTTTGTAAAAAAAAAAATAAATAAAAAGGGCTTTTGTGGTTTGTTTTGTCAGAAGAGACACATTTTGTTGATCATGATGGATTTGTCAAAGCGATGAAAGGATTTTTAAAAAAATCAAGGGGATGAATATTTTTTATATTCACTGTACATTTTCCATATTTAACATGAATCACATACCTAACATAACCTTCCTGTTTGAGTGCTTGTGCCCATTCCAAGAAAATACCTCTGTGTGATGATCTTCTTTTCTTGTAAGGCTGTTTCAGTTTCTTACTGACTTACAATAATATCCATTTATATTCCTCACTATTTACTTTCTTCCTCATTATGATCTTTTTATCCCTTTACTACAGAACACCACATAATCTTTGGAGTACAGCCCATCAATGTCTTTATTTCCTTTTTTTTCCCCTCCTTTACTTCCACATCAATTCCAGACCCCGGGACCGGACCGCCGGCCTGACAGCCAGGCAGGGTCCGACTCGCCCATCAGGGTTGAGTCAGACTGCCAGTTGTGCAGTCTGTCTGTCAGTCAGTCTGTCAGTCAGTTTCCCTGAGCTCTCAGCTCTGCAGAGGTATCCATTAGCAGGGGGAGCTTGCATGGAAAAACATTTCCCTTTTGGCCACCGCAACACAAATGAGCATATTAGTATTCCACACAGCAAGGCACTTTCTGTGCACTCTCTAAACGCTTGGCATGGCGCAGCTTCCAAACATTGCAGGAAAAATCAATGACATCATAGCCACATAATTGCATGTTACCAGCTGAGCCACGAGACTCCTGTGTCTTTTGTGTGCATGAAAGTGGACGTGGAAACGGCTCTTTGTGTGGAAAGACATGTAGACCAGCATCTGTTCATTTGTGGGAGGGAAATGGGATCCCGGGGTTTCTTCCTCTTTAAGCGTTTGTTTCACAGAGACGGTAACTAACGGACGGCTCTCCGGTGAATTTGAGCGCTCGGTTGAATCGCTGTACGGATAACATGGAATGAAGCTCGTCCTCACGCGCGCCATCCTCCTGGGCTTCTTGATATCTGCGGGCGAACGCCGCACCATCTGCACCGCCTCGGCACACGGCGGAGGATGGGAGGGAGGAGAGAAAGATTATTCTCATAGTTGCATTTGCTCCAGTGCTGCGCAGTGACCCTGCCACTAGTTTCCAATTTCAAGATTCATATGCAGAACTCATCCCCGGGGAGGTTCGGCTGCCCCTCTCGTCTTTTGTCTCCTCCTCTTACCCGCCCGACTCTGATCCTCCTTCACTTCTCTAACCTCGTACCGCCTGGTCTCAGTTCGCTTTTTCAATTCGGAGACACTTTGAAGCCTAGAGCAGCCGCAAGACTCTCGAATCTAAACTGTGGGAGAGCCCTAACCTCTTTTCCTCCTGTCCATACTTCTCCTTACTGTGTCATCAATCTTCCACCAAGCCTCTCTTTCATAACTCCCAGGCCAGTCCTGCCTATCTCGTTTCATTTCTCTTTCTCTCAGGCTGCATTGTTGCTTTACAAAAAAGGGGGAAAAAACTGATTTGGTGATAGAGGTGAAGTAAATCTTGGGTGACTCGGTCCTCCCTCAGTCTCTCTTCTGTAATTCTTTGAGTAAAGCCTCCCACGTTTGAAACAGGCACTGCGCTGTAACGTGGTACAGAAAGAGAAAAGCAGGTCAGTCCCCTCCCCCACCTCTTTCTTATTGACACTGCAGTCTGTCTTGTTTTTTTTCTTGTGCAGTAGCTTCTTGTTTTCCATACTTTTACTAAGCAATTGTCTTAGCATAAGCCGGGTTTCCATTACAAATGTATGCAACCCTTTGTCTTCTTCGTAGTTTCGCCAACGCTAACATCTGGATGTTGATGACCCTGGTTATGAGAATAAAGTGTTTTGATATGACTGAAAAAGCTACTTCACCAAAAAGCATGACTTTTTTTCAAAATGTGCATATTTCCATGAGGCAAATTTATCTTCACAATTTCAATTAGCGCAATTTTATAGTTAAAGGAAACGGAGGTAGTGACAATATATCAAAAACGATGGGCATTTAAGCAGAAAACACAGTTCACCTCAATCTATTGCAATAAAAGTTAGCAACAGTGGTGGATAAACCACATCAAAAAAGTAAGTTGTCACATGTCCCTGAGCATCAATTACAGCATGACAGCTGCTACTCACAGTGTTAACAAGTTGATTAATCGTCTGCTGAGGCATGACTTCTTGGTCACTGAAGTTCTGGGGTGGAGGATTAAAGGTACAACCCTCTGAACACGGACTCAGCTGATGCCAGAGGTTTTTCTAAGGGGGGCAGGTATAGAAAAACTGTATGTTGCTCCAATTTAAGGGACCACAGAACCTCAAAAGACATTACATGATGATGTGACCTAGGAAAGATGGGTCGTTGTCCAAGACGATGAAATCAGGCCTGATGCAGAATAACTGAATTATTGAGGTGGAATTAGCTGGAGTGGAGCTACTTTTCCAAACAGGTGCATAAAGTCACAGAACCTCACCTGTAAAGTTCCAGCTGCATTTTAGTTGTGTTCTGAAATTGATCAGAAATCAAACATGCCTAATTTTTGTGTGTAGTGTAAAAATGCCACCTTAGGATGCTGCAGAATGATTCACAGGTTTTGCTTTAGAGAGAGATGTATTGGTTTACAGATGGAATAATGAGCACTAATTCTTCTTTTGCCTCATTTCTTTTCATAAACATAGTTAGCAGAAAGTCTTACAAGCCAGGACGGCATTTATTATTATTTCAGGACTTTGAAAATATAGCTAGAAGGTTATTAATATTTTGCTTTTTTGCAGTTTTATGAAGTTATGTAGTATTAATCCAAGCTGAAGTCCACTAACTCGTTACCTCTATTCAAATGGGTAGCTTCTGCTGTAGTCCAGTGGGTTTAAATACTGTAAATTATTTCCTTACTACATAAAAGGAGCAAAGTAAAGATGTTCTAGCCATTTTGGAATTATGGTAGTGGCAGATATTTATGAGGTTTTTGAAAACATATTTTTAACCTTGCATGCGTACTCCCAGGCCTATAAAGCTGGTAAAGGCATACAAAGCTCTTTAAATGTAATGGTTCACATTCAGGTGGAAACATGGCACCAAAGTGGACAAACGGTTTTTCTGTAATGGTATTTTTTTTCTCCGCTATTAGCATGTTTAGCAGCGAGTACATGAGGTGATTGACGACGCTAAGACCCGCCTCTCGGCTCTGATTGGTTGTTTTTGGTCTGGACCTGTGCGTTTCTTCAGACAGCAGTAGCAGCTCAGGAAGCTTTTCACAGATTATCTCTCTCCATAGCATATTGTCACGACATGGTAACAGTTTTAACAAGTATATAAAAACATTCTTTATGGCTTTAATCTAATTTATTTTAAGTTGTGTCAGAATCTTTTTCTTTAGTTGATGTCTTACAGCTGCACCTCCAGCATTTGGCTGTGTCCTCCTCTATGACATACGTTAACAGGTCTGAAATAACATCTCAGTTTGCACATCCAGTTAAAGCCCCAATAAAACTGAGCAAACCTCTACAATAGTAATTGTAGGGAAGACATGGTGCATTGCTTGTTTGCCTCCAAAGCAACCTGCCGGTACATACAGAGCGTTTAATAGCTGTAATGGAGACTTACTGACCTGGAGATGCCCTCTTTGGCTGCAGCTCTCTAACAGGGAGCTCAGGACATTTATCTCTTGCCATCCAGTTCACTGTGCATGGTGGTAAAACAAATACACATCCTCATCCAGCTGCATAAGTGGAACAGAAGAAATGCTTGGGCTCCATTTAGTTTAAAGGCATGGTGCTGAGCAGTTTATGTTGTGCAAGTTTCTTATCTGTCTCTTTTTGGGACTTTTTTTCCACAAGTGATCGAATGGTCAGGTTACATTCCCCACTAGTTAAAGGAGACAGTATTATGTAAAATTAATATTTTTGAGCTTTACATCCTGTTATAATTCTTTTCCATCAGCAAAAACATCCCTGCAGTGTTGCCTTGATTCTTTCATGCATGTTTCGGAAATCCTTTAATCTCCCATGGCAACCATTCAGCTCTGCAAAACATCCTGGTTGAATGAAGCTCCTCCTCAATGCTGTAGATTCCAAGCTACCATCTCAAGAGCAGCCCTCCCTGCTCAGCTCTTTCAGACTAGCCAGTAGCAATTAGCAAACACCTGGTGGAACTGTGCATCTGCTGAGCTCATTACAGGAGCTGCTTTTCAGTGAAACGCTGGTAAAAATGTTGAAAGGTTAATAGAGGAGCCATGTGGTGATGACTTCCTGTAGACGGAGGTTCAGAAAGGAGTTTTTAAAGCGACAAAGGCCCAGTTTCAAAGCGTTAAATTACAAAGTCAAATTTTTAAGGCTTATTACATATAATGTGGAGTCCACTATAGAGTCATATTTAATAAATGAGAATATAATTGAAATGTTTATTTTTTTATTGATTCTATTAATTACATGAAACCCATATAGATTACCAAGACTGATGTTTTCCAGGCTTTATTTCTTTTAATTATGACATTTCCTGTTTACAGCTGATGGAAATAAAAAATTTAAGATTCAAATATTACACCACACCAATAAAAAAAAAATCTTAAACTAAAATGTATTTCAAAAGAGTGTGTTATATTTGCTAAAAATCGACTTTTAGTTTGAAAAATGAGTCATTGTAACACATCTTCTGAATATGAACATATGTAAGAACTGGCCTATAACTGCAGTATAGTTTCTTTTGCAATCAAAGAAAAATCTAACCTTCCTTCATATCAGTTTCTCTGTCAGCTGCCTGGATATTGAACATCTTTCTGTCCATAAAAGTTGAAAGTTCTCCCAGATTCCACCAAAAACACTGCGCCCGGGGGGGGGGGGGGGGGGGGGGCCGCCCCAGAAAACATAATGGATACAGTGATTGAGATTAAAGGAGTCATTAAATCAGTTCATAACCTGTTCCTCTAGTTTCTCCATCCGCTCAGTTAAGGTGGTAACCCT
>CAEGAF010143236.1:0-17668 GCA_903067075.1 Micropoecilia bifurca | reverse complement strand
GTAAAGTATTGCTTTTTTCATATCTAAAAGTGTTGGAAAATTTAAAGATGGGAGTTTTTATTTAGCTTTGGAGGAATTACATGTTTCTTCCTCAGCTACAGACACTTAAACACCTAACCTGGTTCCTCCTCCAAAACATAAAGAGCAAAAGCTTGCGGAGGTGACATGAAGTGACAAGCGCAGATAAAGACATGGGTGCTGATTCCATAAATCCGATAAACACTCACTGAAGGAGGTGGACCTATTTTAGGAGAGGCGACGACTCGGTCTGTCGTAATAGACGCTCTCAGATTAAAATAACCAAGACAGAGTAACGTCTGGCTCCACAGGGAAGAGGAGACCCAGATTCTTCACTTATCTGTCATTCAGAGACAGGCTGGGATGGGCGGCTGAAAATAATATGTGTCATATATCCGAGTCTGAATTGTTTAGTGCTTCCTAGGAGATGAACTGTTGAGTCAGATAATTAAAAACAAAAGAAACTCATTTTTATCCTCCTAAAAAAAAAGATTTGTTTCTCTAAAAAGAGAAGAGGGCACCAAAATGTTACATTTAAGAGAATCGGTCAGCAAAATCATCTGAATTTCAGGAACCGGATCAATTATGAGAGAATGAATTGTCCAGATTTATACAGAAAAGGTGCCAGGAAGGTGTCGAATCAGAGAAGAGTCAAAGGTCAAAAGAGCTTTAGTTACATCCTGCTGTCTGCGGAACAGCTGAGTTGGTTTGGCTCAAACGTGACGACAGAAAGGATCAGGACTACAACAGACTTCTGATGACTTACTTAATGTATATTCTGTGTTATCAAGGTTTAATAAAAGTCCTAACAGCTGAACATGTCTTTATTTGAAAATGAAATGGGAATAAAAACAATCTTTAGGACAGTTCAATAAAAAGCTGTGAATACTAAACGTCACCGCTGCATAGAGGCTGCGTTGCTCTGTCTATATAGGCATCCACATTTTCCTTTCTACCTCCCCTCTTCCAAGATAAATTTCTGTTTTGGGTCAGTGGCAACCTTTCACCTCAAACGCCATGAACTGTAATTTCCACAGAAAGAAGGGGGCAAGATTCCTCAAAGATCTTTTTCTTGATGGTTAGACACAGCGGAACAATCACCTGGTCGGGGCAAGGAGGAACAGGCACATTTCAAAAGTTGAGGAATGCAAGCAGCCTGTTTGCAGTCCATAGGGTCCATCAATCCACAACCTGCTCTACAGTTTGAAGTGACTGGCGGGGATGGATTGACGGATGGAGAGATGAAGGAAGGAAGGAAGGGAGGAAGGAAGGAAGCGATGGACAGCAAGGGTTGGGAAGGAAAGTTGAGAAGTGGATGAAGAATGGATCTCCTTTCCAGTGGAATGCAAACGGCGCTGCAAGTTTTCACTCTCTTCTATGGTACTCTTCACGCTTAGTCTCCTTGTGAAACACAGCAGTTGTCAAATCAAAGCCTCAGGCAACGACAAAGATGAAAACTGTCACCTCTGAAACACAGCGAAAACAAAAAATGTTGGGTGTTTCAAGTAAGTGAACAAGCAAAACTAAAAAAAAGAAAGAAAAAAAAGAAAAAAAGGGAAGGGAAGAATTAGTACATGGTTGATTCACGTCTTGGGGAAATTGCTGAATGTTTTGGTTTCCATTATTGTAATCTTGGCATTTTACTGTCAATTTTATTGTCTTTTTCAATCAAACTTTATTGTAGTTCTTATCTGATCATTTATTTAGCTAATTAAGATGTAATTATAGTGAACCACTTGGTCAGCTGATGTTGTTGCATTTATGCTACATAAACAAAATTTGACTTGACTTAAGATGAACCAGTAAAATCAAAGTAACGTATGCTAACCTAATAAAAAAAATAAAGAATTGTTTCAAAATATTGTTTTTTTTAGTTTGGATTCTTAGTTAGCATAAAATAATAATTACATCTTGCAACTACAGACAACAGTGCGCTGTCTTCTGTATTTCCCAGTGATTTAAGATCCTTTGGAAGAGAGAACAGCCAACAGCATCACAGATCTCACACTCTATCCATAACTTGCTTTCCTACATGTTCATCCTGTGTTTGACACCAAACCAGCCTGGAGTGTTTGTTACCTAAAACCTCACACTTCTCATCTGTGTTAAACCACAGGGCTACACTTAAAGTCCAGGAAATAATAACAGATATGTATTTCAACATATTTAAATGTTTGAGAAACAAATATGCCACCTCTGATGAAACTACTTGCATTCTTACAATCCAAAAATTCGGAGAAAATTGCGAACCATTCATCTCCTCGAAATGTCTTCCTTTAAGCTTGACATGCTTTCTATGGAGTACCAAACATGCCCTCAACCTGACACCCTTGAAAGAACATTTGAAATGCCTTTTGTGTGAAACCTAGATGCCAACAAAACACCTGGTTGGAGATAAATGAAGTTACAGTCTCCTGCAGCGGTTCTGCAGCGCTCCAGCTCTGTTTGTATAGCTCTGTTTGCACAGCCATCCATCACAGAATATCTGGCGGCATTCCACGGACATAAAGCTTACGGTGCTGCAAAACTCAAGAAAACATGCGCCATTTGTGCAATCTTCCGCTGGACGTCCGCGACGGCCGTTTTCATGGAAAAGGTCTCCAAGGCGACAGAAATGAGATCACAAACAGCGTCATCGTGTACAGTGGATGTGAACGACGTTTAAACAAGTCCGATCCTATCTACTGTGTCCTTTACATTTGTTTTCAAGGCCTAAGATGGACAGTTTCAGGTCAGGCTCCATGATTAGAGGTGAGAAACATTTTATTTATCATTAAAACATTAAAGGGTTACTCTAGCCTAGCGGTTTTCAACGTAGGTGGTGCCGCATCCCAGAGGGCGTTCAGAGGATGGCAGGGGGCGCTTGCGGACATTTTTACAAAAGGGGGGCGCTGGGATGCCTTAGGGGGGCGTTTGGTCAAATGTAAACTTTACACCTTAAATGCACAACAATACCAGTTTAGACTTTCAGCAACTTGGTAAAACTGTATTGTGTAACATTAAATCATGCTTGGCTGCCACTGTATCGATGGCAGCTCTTCCTCTATTCAGTGTTTGTAGCTTCTTGGCGCAGCTCGGTTCTCCTGCTACTGGTAGCTAAAGTCACGATACCCTCACTGTGTCTCCCTCTGAAAAATGAACCTATTTAAATAAAGAAATCCCTCCATAGGTGATACCACAATAGAGGGCGTTCATTTTATAGCGTTAACACCGGTGCTGTAAGTGGTCCGGTATGAAACGGGGGTGTTAGAACAACGGTACCACAGCACTTTTAAATTTCAATAACCAGAATGCAGAAATTTGTTTTTCGTCTCGCATGTAAACTCACAAGCCATTTCTCCCAGTAGCGCTAAATTTACACGTTTGTTTTGGTTGTATTTACCCAAAATGCCCTGCGCTACTGTTTTAACTGTGCCCTTTTTTACTTTTATAACAGTTTACACATTTTTAACACTGTTTAGACAGCATCTTTACTGTCTAAGCTAATGAGTATGCAGTCTGATCTTCTACCACAAAATATGTCCTGCAGTCTGCAGTTCCCATAACCTTCTGTAACACACCTAGGTTGAAAGTTAATGCGTCAAATGTGCATGCAGAAACCAGTGAACAGACTCGCAAACTCATACCCACAACGGTCAAGCTCTGGAAGTTGGCCGGGGGGTGCGAAGGCCAGACGTGGAAAGCCACAGCAATGTCACAGCCGCTTGTCAAGGAAGAGGACAACCCAGCGACATGGAGACACCGATACGGAGCGAGAGTGGGCATCGGTAGGCGTTACACAAAATATGTTCAAGCCGCAGTGGCAGATAGTGGGAACATCTTTAGCCTCTTCTCTATCTGCTCAGTCTGACACCAAGAGCGGTTGGCATGGCTCCCAGGCAAGAAGTGCTGAGTTGACGTTTGGATAACATGTTTCAGCGTAAAGTTTGAGTCTTACATTCGATGCATTTCCCATAAGTTGGGTTTTCCATTTACAGTAAACTCTGCAGTCTTAAGCAAATGCTTCACTGACGAGGTCGAACTCCCAATGTCTGAGACTGTTTCCCTCAGTGAGTTAAATATAAACCATTAAATAAACTCACGTCCTTCATTCACTCATTTAGTATAAGTTAGCTCAGGCCACCTTAGCAGAAACAAAACGTAGCTTCTCTAAAGTCCAGGCTGTTCAGACAAAATAAAAGAAATATGGCGGTAAAACAGGTTGCAAAGTTAATCTAATTTAATTAAGAGCACAAAAACAAACATCAGTATAAGATTTCACTCTGCTGTTAGGCGTTAAACAGAAATAAGGCCAAAATGGAAAAGCGATGTATAAAATACTTTGTTGACCCCAAACCTGTAAAGTTTATGGTTGTGACAATAAGGAATTGAAAACTTCTTGCAAAAGAAATCATTTCACTACAGGGCACTACCCAAGAGAGCAAAAAAATAAAATAAAATAAAAAAATATTCTTTTTGAAATAAAATAAAATGATAATAATAATCAATGAAATTTCTTGGAAAATTGTTTTTAATTGTATGAAAGAAAACAGCCTCTGGTGCAGGCTGTCAGTGTTGTGCCATTATTCTGTAACACATTAAAGAAAAGTACATGCTGGAGCTAATTTAGAACGATGCTTTAGAAAGTTTAAAACCTGCTTTGATCCATTGCTGTGGGACGCTGTTTCCTCCCTAAACCAGAAGGGCCCCTCCGCTTCTCCCCCTGAGACAGACAACCACGTGGGTCACCTAAAGCATGTATGAACTCCATCTGCGCCGCATTAAAGCTGTTTCGTAAACACGCATGTGTACACACGACGGAAGAGTTTACAGAAACTCCATAGCTTAAAGCATTCCGGGGAGTCGCACATCTAAGATGTACGCAAACAGGGTTTGAAGGGACGGCTTGATGGATCGCACGCAAACGGGAGGCTGGAGATCGTCACGGGAACACAGAGGCCGAAGAGAACGCCGCGTCCTCCATGAGCGTGGTGGGCAAGAAAAACGAAGAGGAGGTCGATGTTTTCCTTCCTAAAGTCTGAGAACAAGCATTGAAGCTTTACGGAGATCTCAAACCCTATGTGTCAGGTCAAAAAGTACATCTCCTAAAGCACACCTTAAACACTGGAGATGAATAGATGTTTGGATTGAGCAATGAAGTTTTTTCTGTTATTATTTGAAGAACTGAAGGGACTTAAATGGGCTTTATAGAGCTGACAGTCAGAATACTTTCAAAACCTGCAGAAGTCCTGCCTCAACAAGCTGCTCTATGCAGGTTCCTTCACTTACTTTCCCGACAGAAAACATCAATACTCTTTTTTGGAGGGGTTTAAGGCAACAAAACCCCTACAGGAGAAGGTCACATTGAACTATAGCAGGAATCATTGGACACCATTGGGACACCAACTTGTTGATTAACTCATATATTCTAAGTTTATGGGGATTCTGCAGACCTGACTGGAGTTCTTCATAGAAGGTAGTGGGTTCCCCTTCCAGATGGGAAATGTTTTAGCTGAAATTTGGGAAGACTTCTTTCTTGACCCCTGGAAAGCGAGAATCCAACTCTTTGGTGGTTTTTCTACTCAGGCCAAGAGTGGAGCTGCACCAAGAAATCCTCTGCCAGTTGGAATCGACTAATTCTCTGCTTGACTGGTGGTCGTATGGTTTGGAAAATCAAAAATTCAATTTTTTCTTTCAATTGCTGAACTCATGGCACCTGAAAACTACCAAGGTCCCCTGATTAAAACCACTCTTCAATGTGGAAGTTGTTATTGAAGGAAGAATAATCAAAGTTGGCTATTTTCATGATCAGGTCAGGTGAAAAAGTTGAAGTATTCCTCTTGTTATAAAGGCATGAAGCTAATTACAAACCGATTTATACTCCTGGCAAATTTAGATGCAAAGTTATTTTTCATGAAACTTGCTTGGAATGACACAAGCGTCTTCAAAAAGATCATTTGTACAAGGATCATCAGTTTAGAAACAGCATTTTTAGATTTTAGTTTACTTTTTAAAAAAAGGCATTTAATCTAATTTCTACCTTGCTAAACAATCGTGGAACATTTATAGGCCTTACAGAAAACATTTTTACCAATAACTTTCTGAAACGTCTCCACTGGTTCTTTATGTTGATTTGGTGATGAGTTCAAACTCGAGTTACTGACTAGATCACTGCAAAAACTTTAAAATTACCTCCAATCAGACATTCATAAAAGTGAACGGTGACAAAGAATGCTGAGGTGACAGAAAATGCTGCTGGTTAATGCCTTTTGATTCATTTATTGGGAGTTTTGATTTATTTAATTAGTGTGACGTTGAATAATTACAACAGAAGAAGTTTTTTTTTTTAGCGTTTTACCTGTTGATCACCCATCAGAGTCAATCGAAGGAATACTGTTTGATTTTGAAATGGGGAAAAAAATCTTGCACTCTTAACAAATGTTAATTTTGTTCTAAAATAAATAATAATAAATATGATATTGGCAAGTGCTGATCTGATTTGATCTGTCAATAACAGGAATAGGTACATCTGGATGTTAAACAGCTGCAGGTGACAAACAAAATATCACAAATTTTCCTGACTAGTAAAATTAGAGCAGATTTATTTAGGAGCAGAAGCTGCACTAAATGTAACTTTCTCCAGCCAATTTGTAGCTCAAATTAATACAAACATAATCACTCAGATAATTTCAAGTTGATTGTTTGGAGTGCAGAAATAGGTCAAGTGTTTTCCCCGTCTTTCTCATTGGTTTCTCTGATTTAAAAAAAGCACTTAAGTAAATATAAAGGGTAAAACTTTTAAGCTGTCAAAAGGTAATTATTTCCTGTCTTTTGTGTGGCAGCCTTTTAAGAACAACATGGAAAAAAAGAAGAATAATCAGAAACAAGTTGAAAACTGCCAGGAGTTACAATAACAGAAATAAAAGTGTGCAAACTTGTGCCAACTTGGTGTGGGATTTGCTTTTCACAGGTATAAAACAGATCACTGGATAAATTAATAATGGGGTTGTCGAATCATTGGTGTTTACGATTTGTTTTGTTTTTCCTGTTTCTTCTTTCCTGATCATAAAAATCTGAAGGATGACGACAGAAGGTTGGCAACTAGGTTGGCGGTCTGGCTTCATGGCACGACTCAGACGGAGAGAATAGAGCATTACATTTTCTCTGCTGCTGCAGAAAGGCATCACAACTCTGTTGAATTATTTTAAAATTAAAATCAGATGCTCACAGAGGCAGATAGTTGCATGACCTTTATTTTCTCCCTGTCTGAAGTTAAAAAAAATGTACATGAACGACAGAATATGATGAAAGCAAAATCAAAAAATATTCTGGCACCGTTATTTTTTTGTAATCAGAAAAGGTTTAGTTGGATTTAATCTCAGACAGTGAGGGGGGAGAAAAGAAAAATAATGACAGTCAGTAGTTGGACAGTTCAAATCTGAAGTATTTGGGAGAAAAAAATAAATGAATTATGGGGGAAAAATGACTTGTTATCACATAACTGGAACTGGAAAAGTGAGTCAATAACGACATAAACCACCTGCTGGTGTAGATTCCTAATAAGGTCTTGAAACTGGTGAAGCTAAACTGGTTTTTACAGCCTGAACAGAGCATGAAACATGTAGCATAATTATCTTACTTTTCCTCTGAAAATCAATTAAAAAAGTAACAAATGATACTCCATTCCACCCACCAACACCCAGCCCTCCCAGCTCGCCTCTCTACTTCTGCTTGACCTTATCAGTAAAGGAAAGGAAAGGTCCGTGGCCGTTCAGCGTTAGGTTGGCGGAGGAAACGAGAGCTCTGGCGAGTAAATATACTACCATGACTTCATCACTCACTGATGGGCATTAAGAAGAAAACGTTCCCACTGTTGATTCTCTTAAAAAAAACACACAGTAACAGAGTTCATGGGTGCAGTGGCAAGGTTGTACAGTCCCATAACTTTTACTGACACGTTCATTCATTCTTTTGTTTGTGGCTGTTTTCATGCTTACTGTACTGCCCCGATTTTTGTCTGGATGTTTGCAGTTTGGTGGAACACGAAGTGCGACGTTATTTACAACAAATACATTGGCGTGAACAATGGACTGGGAGAGCCAGACTAAAACAACAGGGACATCTATCAGGGGCTTGATATGCGTTTCTGCTTATTTTGAGTAGTTTTTCGCAAATCCAAAAAGAGATTTTACTACGTGATGCATCAAGTGTCACATAGCGTCATGTAGTATCACGTAGTATTGTAGTGTCATGTATCACGTAGTGTCACGTAGTATCATGTAGTATCATGTATCATGTATCATGTAGTGTCACGTAGTCTGCTTCTAATATCAGGAGGTTTTATGGGAAAGTGCCACTTGGATGAGAACAACAAAGCCTTGATCTGAGATGGTAACAGTGAGTGAGTTGCAGGGAAGATGCCTGGGATCCAACTGACTTTCTGTGTTCATAATAATGCACTGAAATAATAAGAAATGAAACTGTTTCAGTGCATCTATTTTGCTATTTTGTTGAACTGTGTGTACCTCCCCTGTCTGTCTGACTGTCTGACTCCAGTCGAACACAACGTCTACGCTTTCTGACTCCCTTTTTGTGCCCACTTGAGGCCTGAGGCAGCTGCCTACAACGTGATCTCATTGAAAACTGTGATTTAGTAAAGTTGAGCTTAGCTGCAGCAAAGCTTTGGCTCTGCAAAATGGCACATCAGCCGGTGCAAAGACTTAACAGTGTTACAATCAAGTGATGTTATCTCTAGACCTCCAGCTGCGGTCTGAGAAACAGAGAAAAAGCTTCCTTCAGGCACTGGAAATTCTCCTTATGTAGCAACATGCCTCTGTTTCACTTTTCCCTATGAGATCACTGTTACCTAAACCTCCTTGGCTGGTTCATAGTCATAAATTAGCGTTACTATCTAGATTCAAAATAAAATCCAGTTGCATTTCACACATATCAAATATTAGCCTTATCCTTACAACTTTTAGCATGAGGCAACTTCAAAAGTACACCACAAACAATTCAGACAACTAATCCTGGGATTTATTTTTACCTTAAGTTAGGGTTATTTTAAGAGTTACTCAAGATGTTCATTGTTTAGGGAATTTGACTAACAATGACTTTTCCAATTAACATTAAGCTAGTAAATGACTAAAATGCTGACATTCAAAGGTTGTGTAAAACAGAATAGTTGTCAAAAATGTGTCACTATTTGAAATAATGTATTATTACATTATTATTGGGTACAACTAAAATAAATCTGGATATTTTCCAATGCCAAACCATTGCTAAAGTTAGTGTGAACCAATAAATAGCTATGCTAACTCAGACTTTTCTACATGGAAAGCAGTCGGAGAAATTTCTTCTTTTCTGTCGAGGAGCAGCTAAATGATAAATTGCCTCTTTTATCCTCCTTTTATCTCCTTTCAACAGGTGAATCCCTGGTCAATTGTGCTCCAATAAACCCAGAGGTGATGCCCGCACCTGCATATCCGTCTCTCGTCTTTCCTCTTATCAGCTACAACACACACACACACACACACACTTCCAAATCCATAAACAGATAAAAATCACGTAGGTCAGGAAATGACACAACGGGCCAATTAACTTTGTGAAATAAATAAATGTCACAAAGTTACATTTATTTACTATCCTGGAGGAGTTTTATCATTTCACTCTTATGGAGATGCGAGTCATCTTCTCCATTTGGTCCCAAAACTCACAACAAAGAAAATCTTTAAAGGATTTTTTAAAAAAGAAGTGAACAAAACTGAGATTTTCAATTTCATGAGTTAAGTCATAAAAATAAAATGAATATTTCTAACATTTTCCTTTGTACAGTCTTTCCTTAATGTTGGTGCTTAAATAGTGCATACTAGGTACCTTTGTACCTAGTATGCATTAACTTTGAATTTCCTAATTTTAAGATAAATTCAAGATTTTTCAAAAGTACTAGTTTCACTGGCAAATTATTTCAAAAGACATTTTTCCCACGTTATAAGTGAAATAATCTGCCAATGGAAAAAGTAGGTTTTCATCAAT
This sequence comes from Micropoecilia bifurca, assembly GCA_903067075.1. Taxonomy (NCBI): domain Eukaryota; kingdom Metazoa; phylum Chordata; class Actinopteri; order Cyprinodontiformes; family Poeciliidae; genus Micropoecilia; species Micropoecilia bifurca. The sequence goes on along the minus strand of CAEGAF010143236.1, from coordinate 7,636 downwards.
ATTAAGGAATTATTGACTTGAAACAAGCTCCTAAATATTTCTGAAAAGTTGCATGCAATTTAGCTTTGTCTTATTTCAATTGTCCTAAGACATTTGCACTAGAATCTAGACCAGTGTACTTCTCTTTGCAGTCTTTCCTTAATGTTGGTGCTTAAATAGTCTAGAGTTGAAAATGTTCAACAAAACACCCCAGGGCCCAAGAGTTCCTGTGAGAGCAGAGCAGCAGAGAAGAAGAACGGGCGAAGTGGAGGAGGAAAGAAGTGGAGACAGGTGTGTGACCTCCTCCGGGAACCATAGGGCAACGGAGGTGAGAGGTGGTGGTCGAGTGCGATGGAGGAGGTGCTCCCAGTAGCTGTGGTGATAACATGGAATGTGCCTGCGCTCTCCTCCATCCCCCTGGCTGAGGTTTATTGGCCGTCACCCCTCGCGGGCCGGCGGGTTGTGCGCCCAGACCTGTCTCTGCGCCGTCTGACACACACTTCGGTTTACTAAATGCCGGTTCGGTTTACTAAAACAAAATCTTTTCTACCAACAAAATAGATAGAAAAGAGCACAAATGCTATGAAATATGCAGATAGAAAGCTTACTGTGTATACATAATATTATAGGTACCTCCACACCTTTACACAGCCTAAAAGGACAAACATGCTATATATTGACATTGCCTCTGTCAACAAAGTTTAGGAAATCTGTGCATTTAAAGAAGAAAAATATGAGCAAATACTGGAGTTCATGTCGAGTTTAAAAATGAAGCCAAATTTGCATTTGATAAGGAAATCTGTACCCTAAGCTGAATGGGAGATGCCAGTTACCATAACAGCGCTCAACATCTGCCACTCAACCCTATCGCCTCATCTGCTACCTGCGCAGAAATAACACCAGACACTATCTGGCTCATTCTGTTTGCACCTGCAGGTTTCAATCCTTGGTCATGACTAATCCACCGTCAGTGTGTGTGTGTGTGTATATGTCTGTGTCATTGCCGATTTTAGGAGAGTTCAAGACTTTTATGTTCAAGCGCGGTCCCCCGAGCCATGAATCTTTCAGCTGTGTCAAACGGCTAATAAGGTTAAAAAAAAAAAAGTTGCCGAAGGCAGTGTTTAGTGCAGCCCTCAGTTATATTAAATGATGAGAGATGACAGAGAAAATCACGTAAGGTCCATGCCACACCCGTGTTGTTTTGTGCAATAAAGTAAAGTATGTAGAAACGTCCTTTGCGGTCCACAGGTTTTTTCTTTGTTGCAGTGAACGTATGCTTTTCTTTTTTTCCACTGCGGCGTGACAACTGCAACATAAGACACGTAAATTGCTCCATGAGAGCATACAAACCTAGCATCATCATGCTAAGATGATGCTAATGCTAGGCATTTGTGTTTCTTAGCCACGTTGTGTCAATTAAAGTAGAGGAAGCCAATTTAAAGTAAAAATATGTTTTTGGTTAATTTATGAACATCTTGGAGTTTATGTTGGGTTATTAAAACATGCCAATATTGAAAGAAATATTGAAATATTGTTTTTGTTTAAAGAACTTTTGCACAGATTTTATTCAAATCAAAATACCTGAACAGATGTAAATTCACGTAGAAACGCTACAGGCAAGGACAAATATGATTTTTTTTTTCCCCTTATCCGCTTTACGTCTAGTTTTCTATTGGCTTAATGAAATCATACAAATTAGACCAGTTGCTAAGGTTAATGCTAATTCTGGACGTCTTCTGAGTTTTACAGCAAAATCTCTTTATAGTTTTAATGTATATCAGCATAATAAAAGTAAATCAAATTTTAAGGAAAAGCTAAAAGGTAAAGTTGTGTGTTTTTGTCTTCTGCAAGCCGCTTTAACTAATTAGCTAATGTAGCTGTTAACAGCAATTTAGATTTGTTAAGTTGCTTCATGAAAGCAACTTAACTTATGTTTAAAGTTTGCCTAAGATGGTTACGGTAAAGGTAATATTTTAGATTTCTCTTAACTTCTTGTGGTGTGTGTTTTAAGTTGTTTTATGACAGCATGCTAATTTTAAAAAGTTGCTAGAATCAAGTTAGCATTAGCTATTTCTATTTGTTTCCCAAACTTCTTCATAGATTTACTGCGTTTCAGAATAGTGTAAGCAAATCTGAGATCAGATGTTTTAGGCATGGTTGAGCAAAAACATATGAGATTTTCTTTCTCTAAACCATTTGCTAGCTTCACTATATCATGCTAATTCAAAAAAAGTTGTTAGAGTAATGCTACCATTTTCCAAACTGTTGATGACTATCAAGACTGTAACCAAATGAAAGTCCATGTGTCGTTTGAGAAATAAATTTTTTTCTGAATGGTTTCAAATATAAATTTTAAGTCACTTCATGATATTTTGTAATACTTGCAGGGGCATTGCTAATCTTTGTTAGCCTACATTTGCATTAGACCTAATTCTCTCAATTTAAATGATCATAATTTTCTCAGAGCTAATATTTTTTTCTTATTAGCTGTGTAAAATTAGCCAAAACACAAAACATTTCACACAGCTAACATTTAGATTTCACATCTACACAAGTATGAGTAAATCTTTGAGTTAATGTCATGTTTGTACTCTCTCTATCCTACCAACAGCTGAAATTGCTCTCTGGTCAGTCAGTGAGAAACCTATTTTTAGGAGCGGCCAGAGCGAGCTCACACTGAATAAATATGTAGGGCAACCAGGCTCTGTTGACAAACACCCGGTTACAGGACACCGACAACCGGCACAAAACATCGCAACTCCTTCGCTGTGGACGTTTCACCTTAAAACGTTGTTCCGGTGAAACATTTAGATGACAGTCGGGAGAAACGTTCCCTCTGAGAGCCGCCACGTTCTGCAACGTGGGGCTGGCACAATGACCAACTGTCCCTGCTCATTAGTGGCCCTCTGAGGCCACTTTGGCCGCGGGGCACAGAGCCAGAGGACAAGTAGAGGCCCTTCAATTAATAACGACTGAAGTAAAAGCTAAAAGCACGGGGGAAGTTAAGGGAATGGTGCCAGGTGGTTTGATGCTGCAGGACAGCTGAGTCAGGATTCAGAGGAAACCCTTGCAACAACTTTTACACCAATTTTTAAATCTTAAAAGTAAAAGAAAAAAATAAATTTTATAAAAAATTTTGACATCAACTCAATAACGTAAGAAATGGCTGACAAGAACCCCTTTGTTGCGCATGCCAAAAGTTTCCTTACGCTTTCCCAGAGTCCCACAGTCGAGCATGAGTTAGCAGAGGAGAAACTGGGCCAGGGTTAGCGAGTTAAGACGCAGCGCCGCCAGCAGCCGGCCCAGGCGGTTTTATGGACGAGAGCCACGGGACGGCGTGACCCAGTCCCCAAAAATACCCGCCGCTCCCTGTGGGGGACTGTAAACGGCGACCGCTACGCTCCCACATAAACAAGAGTCTCGGTCGCTCCGGGAGTTCCGCTCACGAAAATACCTGAAGAGTCAGGGGGAAAAAAGGATGCAGACGAGTTCACATAGGGGTCATGACGTTTTTTTGGGGGAGGGGAGTTTTCGAACGTCGTAGATACAAGCTGCGGAGCCACGGAGCAGCAGGGAAAGACGCGAGACTCGGCAGCAGAGATGGACGGCAGCAGATTCACTTCTCGGTTGACGAATGGTCTTCAATAAGGGTTCAACCGCAGGGCACGGCTAACCGCTAACAGCTTCATAATCAGCTACAAAGCTCACTATATTACACTTGACCTGTGTGGTATTTTGGCCTCTGGGGAGGCCTGCAAGACAAATTGGGGAGATAATGTGATTTACGGCAGCAGTGGGACGACAGTGACGGACAAAAATTTATCAAAGGATGCTTCAGCAAAAACCAAAAGACAAAAAAAGGCTGCTTTTGACCTGATGATTGTGACGGCATTGAATATGTTGAAAAGAGAAATATGACAATAAAACAATCGCTGCATTTTGCCACACTTGAACAACAAACTTAAACGTTTTTTACAACTTTTTTTTGCAATAAACCAAAGATCATGTAGTTTCTTTGTTATTATCTTTATCAATACCAATTTCCTGGTTAGTGTTTAAAGATGTATTTAAACAGACAGTTGATTGGTGCTTACTATGGTATAGTAAATTTATTTTGAGAGAAGGGATAGATTATATAATGTTTTTTTCTTCTTCAAATTGCTCCTTTCATTCGAAACATTTGCTTATGTCAATATGAGACATGTTCATTTTAAACTGCAAATAAATGAATAAGTAAAAACAAAAAAAGATGGAGACCAAACTACTTTCTAAAGAAGACTTTCGGTCTCTGAATATGCAAAGTAGGAAGTCGTAATCGGAAAGATTTGTTGCCGTAACTGCAGCCAGAGAAATGAGATAAGAGGACCTGAAAACACATGTACACCACACTTTTCAGATTAGCGCTTGCAAAACTAATTTGAAAAGCGTGTAATTTTCTTGCGTGCGGCTTTTGTTGGTCATATTAACTCCCATTAAATCCATCCAAGCTTGAACACTTTTGGCAACGCACGGCGACAACATAAACAAAGATGGCTGTCGTCGCATGCTTATCTAGCTCAATGGAGCATAAAGACTTTATCTTTCCAAAATATTACAAGGCAAACGAATTTTCAGCAAAAAAAAAAAGGTATTAATGGGAAATCCTCCAGAGAGATTAAGTCGGAGTACTCTGGTGAAGTCTGTACGTACAGCAATAAGCTGCTGCACATCTCGAGCTTCACGCTTGTTTTCCGAAAAACAAATGACATCATCACCTTCGCCAGCTGCTCCAGTCGAAGGAGGTGAACACCCAGAGAGCAGCGGCTGAAAAGATTATTCAAAAAGCCCAAAAGGAAAGTTGATCCTGCGCATTAGAGCCAGGTGTTTGAGCGGAGAACTTAAGGCCGTCCCAATTACCCAGCTTGCGAAGAAGAAGAAGAAGAAGAGAGAGAGAGAACTGTGGCTATAAGCGGTGGAAAACCAGAGCGGAAGTATTTGTAATTACAGGGACAGGCCGAGACACAGTGAGGCGGTAATAGCAGACAATGACTGAAGCATCTGATGTGCCAATGATAGAGCTCCCATCTCGGTCGGCTGCAGCTGGGGGTTTGAGGGAGCAATTTGGGAAGAAATGGTTGGAATCTCCGGATTGAATCCCCTGAACTTCTTTCATTTAAACCGTTTGTAAGGAACTGAGAAAAAGCCGCAACTTTCCACCTGAGTACATCCAAGTTTCGTGACCTGGCTGCAGTTAAAATACAGACATGCTGTCACATTGACACCAGAATTTGACTTTGTCAGGATTTTAAGATCACAACAGAGAAATGCACAACGCTAGATGCGTTTCTACTGGCCAAACAACGGCACGATTTGAAATAGTGAAAATAAATTTGCTTCCTAGAAACACGGCAATTTCTGAAAAAACTAAAATAAAAACTCGATAAGTTTTACCGCTGGTATTAAAATTGGTTTACTTCGCAAAACTGCAATGAAAACATTTTGTTCCGCCTCACACGGGTCACATGATCAACAACCTGACGTTGCCGCTGACAAAAACCATGAAGAAGACAACAGGAAGTAGTTGGAGGATGATGGTGTGGAATGACTTTTAATGACTCATTGTGTGAACAAACTTACTCACGTGTGATTTAAAATGTGTTTCTTATTTAAAGGAAACACCGCAACAGATGAATTGTGATTTTTCGACACGAGCGGATTATTGGCAAAGGTTTGAACAGATTTGTAATGGAAACGCAGCTAGTGACGAAGTAGGAAAATCATTCGTGGTTTTCAATGTGTTTACAATTGAAAGACTACCGAGTGCATTTGCATTGATCTGCCTTTTATTCTGATACTCCGGAATAAAATCCAGAGCAACCGACTGCCACCTTCTGACCGCTTGGTCAGTTAAGATGACACGTTAGGACCAGGTGTTGGCAGCATAATGCTGAGGGGCTATCAATACATGCCACAGTTTGCATATTTCTATTCTTCTTGTTTCACTTTGCACCACTTTTTTTTGTCCTTTCACACCAAACCCATTAAAATACACTGAAGTTTGTGGTTTCAATATGAACAAAAAAATTTAAATAAACAAAATGTTTGGATCTTATTGAATAAGAGCACAGAAACAGCAGCTCCAATCAAAAGATGCATAGTTATTAGCCATTTTTACAGATATTTGAATGCTTAATTAGTTGGTTTTAGTAAAAATGCCTGAATCCCCAACATTCTTAACATGTTTGTGACTAATGCTATGACTACAATGTCTCAAAACGCTGATATGAAGCACTGTGACACTACTAGGGTTAAACTCAATTCAACAGAGGGGATGTAAAGACTCCACTTTTTTCTGATTTACTGTTTGATTCAACAGAGCTAAAGACGAGCTTCTCAAATGAGCTCAGTTTAAAGTGACACCAGCATGCTAAAGGTAGAGCTAAACCACATAGAGCACACATTAGGAAAGTTGTGGCGAGGTTTACAATGGACGCTGGAGGACACTTTTTTTTAGATCGGTTCAAAATGGACAAATAATCTGTTTGAATATAAACCATTTTATTGTTGGGGTTTTTTTCACAGCATCACTAAAGCAACTAAGAAGCAGAAAATTACTGAGAAAATTGGTTGATGTGGTCAAAGTGCACATGCAGCACCAGAGAAAAAAATTAATATTAGAAATTCCAGACATGCAAACACACTGAATAACACATTTACGACTGTTTCACATTTATAGTCACTGACAGACGCAATATCAAATATCTGACAAAGAAGAAAAAGTGAGAAATCACCTAAGAGTTAAACCTGATCTGAGTTAATTAGATTTATGTCTGGACTATGACAACTTGGCAATCAACATGGAGGTATTTTTACAAACAAAGAGACACGTCTTTGTCTTTCCATGGATACCTTTTGTCTTTTTCTTGCTTTTGAAACATGAAAATTGGCCTAAAATGAGGCAAAGCAGTTCTCGGTTCTTAGGTAACCTCCTGGATGAGTTGTTGATAGAGTCTTGGAGTAATTTTGATGTACCAGCTACAAAGAAATGTTTAAAAAAATAATTGGAAAAAAACAACATAAAATTGCTAAATTACTCACAATAACTCATCAACATAAGCCACTGCAAAAATACAAAGTCTCACAAAGTAAGTGTATTTCAACACTTGAAATAAGACAAAACTAACTTAAAAGTAACTTCTCTGCAAGATATAGGCGCTTGTTTCAAGTCATTTGTAATAAAAAAAATTTCCAAGGTATAAGTGAAATAATCTGCCAGTGGAAGTAGTACTTTTTCATCAATATTAAAGAATTGTTGACTTAAAAAAAAGCTCCTATATCTTGCAGAAAGGTTTCAGCTAGTTTTGTCTTATTTCAAGAGCACCAAGACATCCATCCATCCATCCATTTTCTTACACCCTTTATCCCTTAATGGGGTCGGGAGTTGCTGGTGCCTATCTCCAGCTGGCGTTCCGGGCGAGAGGCAGGGTACGTCCTGGACAGGTCGCCAGTCTGTCGCAGGACAACACAGAGATACACAGGACAAACAACCAGGCACACACACACTCACACCTAGGGGCAATTTTAGACAGACCAATTAACCCGACAGTCATGTTTTTGGACTGTGGGAGGAAACCGGAGAACCCGGAGAAAACCCACGCATGCACAGGGAGAACATGCA
>CAEGAF010143216.1:0-18816 GCA_903067075.1 Micropoecilia bifurca | reverse complement strand
AAGTAAAGTACAGATACACGAAAATTGTACTTAAGTACAGTAACGAAGTACTTGTACTTCGTTACTTCCCACCACTGACACCCACACAAAAAAGAAATGAACAGAAGCTGCAGCCCTTAGCTTTGGTGAATTACAGACTAAAGCCAAAATAAGAAAACTAGATCTGCCAATCACAAGTTAAGCTATGAAATCAACCAGTTCTGGAAACCTGCACAAGCAACTTGGCATCCCTACTTGGCATGCGAACGATCCGAAGAATTCAAAGAAAAGTGCATAACCTCGTACGAGTTCACCACTGACTGCATTGCTCTGAACCTCCTCTGTTGTTCAACCCGATGCCAGGATCCTCCTCCGTTTTTGCACCTGAACGGTTGCATAATTTCAACACACGCAGTGTGAAACCTTGGCGCGTTTCTTTAAGCTCCATGATTACTTCAACATATGAGCTGGGAAAAGCCATTCCAACACACACATCTAAGCAAAGACACGTAAACTTGCTACAGACTGAAAGATATCCTCGTATCTTTAAGTAGACCTCCATCTGTTAGTTCTGCATGGGAACTCTCGGTCATATTAGCGTGGGCCCTGGGGGAACTTTTCTCTTCAAGGCAGGAAACTAATGGAGGACAGGGATGTGAGTAATCAGAGCAGAATGGGCAGGAGGGGACGACCACAAGTGGTTGGTGCTCGTCGCGGGAATCTGGACGCAGAGGTTAGGCAGGGATAGGAAAACCACACTGGAAAACCGTCTTGAGAATGGCATCTGGTTCCCATATTCACAGTGTATCACAATTAGCCGGCATAAAATATCTTTAATGTGTGTGTGTGTGTGTGTGTGAGCGTTTGCGAGATTGTCCCGTGTGTCTGTTTGTTGTTACGTGTTGGATGTCCCTGTGGGAGCGGGGACTATGTGAACTAAGCAAAAAAAATGAAACCGATAGCACACGACCATGTCTAGTGTGAGCGAAGGTCAGAACGTAAATCAGGTCTGGATGGCTTTTCTGTCGGGAAGTGTCACTTCTCCCCTCGAAGGGGAGAGACACATTTAAACACGCTATAAACAGAAAAAGTCCAAATTGTTCCCTGTGTCATACGCGAGCAAACGTCTGACTCAGAAAGCTCTTGTTGTGGAAATGAAATTCAGAAGAATGTACAATGTTCCAGGTGGGAAAGTGCTTTACTCCTGCCCGGGTCTTCTGTTCGTTCTATTAAGAAACACCACTACACTCAGTGCTCCACATTTCTCATCATTAGATGTTGTGAGCTGGAGGAAAGTTTATGTAAATTCAAAGAATGTGAAACCTTTTTCTTTCTTTTTTTTACTCTAACAATGAGCATAAAATTTAAACTGTGCAAGTTCTCCTGTGAGTATGTAGCCTGCTCAGCAGAAGTATCCTGCTGACTGCCTCACGTCCCGGTGAGTGAACCACTACCCTGAGCATCATTTGCTGAAAACAGCTACGGCTGATGGGCACTGACTGAGCAGGCAACTCATAGCTAAAAAGGTCAAGCTATTAATGTGGTCACACTGAGGGCAAGGCAGCTTCCTCGGGCACCGCTGCCCTTACAAGCCCAGATACATGCCGTCACGTCACATAGATTCACTCTCAGCTTTGAGCAGAGTCTCCTCTGTGTCATTTAACGTTGTGTACAGTGGCTTGCAAAGCCACGGATTTTATTGCAGTTTCGAAAGATGCACAGATGGGAAGTGGTGCGTATTGCCTTAAAAAGTGAGTTAATTAGCAATCAGTCTCCCATTGGGTAACTCAGGCGAGGGCTACATGGATTCGAACACCGGAAATCTTTGTAAGCAATAAGGAAAATGTGCATACCAACGACAGGATGCAGAAAACACCATGGTAGTAATAGGTATGCCGGTCAAATTGGTGGCAGTATAACAATGTCACAGAACACAAAACATTTGCCATGTGTAAAGAACTCATGAAGTAAATGGCAAATGGCGAACATGTGGTTCTCCTTAGGAAGTTGAAGCTCAGAGTTGAAGAGGAGCAGTAGGTTGAGCTACAACAGCTACAGCAAAGCCAATACTGGTCGCAGCATAAAACAACACCGCCACGCTTGCTGTTTGTGAGTGGGAGGTACTTGGGGAGTTACAGAGAGAGAGATGAAGGTTTGATGTCAGCATTTTGAAAAGTTTTCTACTCTGGGACCTGGTTTCAAAAACGATCGATGCTTTGCAGATTAAAAGAAACAAAATCATTTTGAAAACCATGAATCCTTCTCCAAGTCAGTTTCACAAATTATGTTTGTGAAAAAAAAGATGGGTAAAAAAGTTCAAGAGGGGGGGAAAAAACTTTTTCAGGGAGCTGCATCTAGACATGCTCTTTCTGTTTCAAGTTGTTAATGCGGCAAAAAAGAAAAACTAACATCAACAAAACTTGTGAGTTTTGCAGATGCTCCCTTGACTTTAGCTAAGTTTAGTACAGTGGCAGATGAGCAGAACTGATCAAAGTCCTGCTGGAAAGATGTTTTATTAACAGGTGTGGAGCTGCGGTGAATATCAGATGAGGAATGAAGGGTTGAGGGTGCCTGGGCTCCTCTGCTTCGCCGCCACACTTCCTCTAATCGCTGTATTGCAGATGCATAATTCATACGTCGTGACAGATCATCCTCTAACTGCATCCCAGGAATCTCAGCTGATGAAGCAGGGAGGTGGAAGCTACTTGTCAAATGCAGATGCAGAAATAGCCGGCTTTATTTACCTGACTGCGAACATGACTGAACTTTAGAGATGGCTTGTGTTGCATTGTAACCGCGACACCGGTGTAAATGACACGAGTGTTTATTTTCTTCTTTTTTCTTTTCCCATTCCGGCATCGTCGCAATTTAAAAAATCTCTCCGTTTTAATCAGATTTCAAGGTATATTAGTTTCTCGGTTTAATGTTCATTCGATGTGACATTTCAGTCTGTGTTTTGGAAAAAAAAAACAGAAGAGAAAACGCGTCAGTGTAAGTGAGTAGTCGAGTGCAGTCTCTCGGGCGGTGTTTTATGCCTGATTGGTGCTAAATGGTGTGCACATTCAGCGGCGAGGTTTATTTTTTCACATGAACCCTTCTCATATTCCCAGAAAGATGAGAAAAGGACCCTGATAACTGCACCTCAAATATGTCATTGTTTATACTTAATTATGTGAACAGTTTCACTCAGATCAGAAGCATCTGGCCGTACAAAGGCTCAGGTTTAACTAGTACAGCGATATTTTATTGTACTTTCTCTGTAAACTCATACTTTCCAGGTTTCTAGTTGGAAAAGCAAGAACAATGCTCCCTGAAGTCGGAATTCCGACTGGGAAGGCTGGAGCTGGAGTGTTGCACTGTGTGCCTCACATAGAGAAAATACAAGTCATCTATTTTCAAATGCATTTTCCAGTCAAACCAATACCTTATTCCAACCTGAAACACTACTGTTTTAGGGTCCATAACTTGGTTATCTAGGATTTTAATCTGAAGAGCAGGAATGAAACCTGCGGTGGTAGCATCAGAGTGTAATGTGCAAAGGTTTCACAGTAAAGGGTTACCAAGAGAATGTGCTGCGAACCTAAAGCGCACGATGAAGGAGCAAAAGACAAAGGAACAAAAGCAGAGGAGCACCTGTCTGTCAGGTCGCAAGAGAGCAGCAGCAAATTAATTAGGTTATTTTCTCATCCTGTGTGAAACTGGTTCAAAGAGCGACAATAGCCGGGGTCATTTTAGGTAAGAGAAATTAGCTCTTGAATCCGCTCCTCGCCCGAGTTCTCGAGTCGCTGTTAGCTCGCGTTTCCTCCCCAGGCTTTCTCCTAGCTGATCTTTGACATCCTGCAGTTGATTGAGAACCCTGCAGCCGCAGCCCGAGCAACTTCTGCCAACAGAGATCCCGTTTCTCCAATTTTGACATCTCTGCACAGGCTCCCTGTTAATTTTAAAACACATTTCAGATTTCTGCAATAACACACAAACTCTCACTGACCTAAGCCTCGCAAAATTTTAAATGGCTTATTTTTTCCTATCGATCCAAAGGAACATTTTTCCAAGAGTATTAGTTGTTTTTGCTAAGCTTTTCAGAAAAGGAACGTTTTTCAGTTCCTCTGCTCTCAAATGTTTCCTGGGTGCATGATACTCCCTTCTTCCACTTTTATAAGTAAGATTAAACAATATCTCAAACTTGCTACAGTATTTGCTGAGTATTTAGAATTTATATTATCTGGTTTTGATAAATTAATTTTCAAGTGTTTTTATATTGCTTTGAAATCCTTTATGTCTTGCTTTTGACTTTATATAAATTGCAAATGTCTCCTGAGCAGTACTATTTAAAACCCCAAAACATTTCACTTTTGTTATTTGTTCTTAAATACATCAGACTGTACTTCTATTTGAAAAATTAATTAGCATAATTGTTTTAGTAGTAGACAAAAGATGTACAATTTATCTGACTGTACTTTTAACCAGTATCTGTTTGTCAGATTCATTTGTTTGACTTCTCTGGTTCTTTGAACCGCAAAAGTTGAATAGGTATGAAGCAAAGCGTCGTCCAACAACTAACCCACGCTGCAAAACTGACAGAAGTGCTCAAACTGTGGGAATAAAGTGGAAATCAAAACAAAAGCAAATGACTTCTCCATGTGTAACTGGAAACTCAAGCTTCTAAAGAGGTTCAGTCCTACTGAAGTTAACAACCGTGCATTCTTGTCCATTTATCAGTTTCAAAGAACAACAATTAGGTCATGCAGATCTGTGGTGACGTCTTCCACAGCAGCCGGTTTGTTTGGAGGGACCAGAGGACTGTGTACAATTTTTGTAGTGCTCCTGAGCCAAAGTCGGAGCTGTTGAATATTTACAGCGATGTGTCCCCTGCAATCCGCGGGTGGGCATGCGAAATGAGAAGCCACACGCGATCACACACAATGGTTGTCGCTTAGATTTGGTCAGCGCTGGGTAAACCACTTGCCAGAGTTCAGGATTACTTGAAAATCATCTCTAAAAATATGAAACCATGACACCCTGGTGATTTTTTTTCTGTACAGGCTAAATTTAACTTAGTGGACTATCACAGGAAAGTAAGAATTGAACACGTCAATGTTTTTCATAGCAAATAAAAACAAAAAGAATCATTCTAAATGTGAGAAGAAACTAATTCACAAATGTAATTTTTTGCAATTAGACAGAATAACAATTTTTCACTGATTTTTCTGTGGAATAAAACTCCTGTTTATCTGTAAGAGATCCAATAATTCTCATTTTTGAAGAGCATATCCAATATATTTAATAGAAAATGCAGCTTGGGAAGCTGGAAACACTGGGAGCAATGTTAGTTGACATGTTACTAGATGATGTCTGAAAACAAGCCAATCTAGGAGTATCATTTATTTTCATTGTCTTTGCCCCCTGACCGCCGGGGCAGGAATAGGGAAAACTAGATGTTAGCTTATGCAGTAGCCCAAGATGGTTCCCACCATACATTGAAATGCATATTAAGTTATATTTGGTGTTTGAACTGTTAAATTAGACATTTACAAGCTCTTTCAGAGGGGGCCTCAAGTACTTGTGGGTTTTAGAAAACTGGTTCCTGAGGTCTGAGAATACTCAAGGTCCATCCTGGTGTTGGTCTATCTTTCAAACAAATGGTGCCATGAATCTTCAGGTAACTGCAAAGGGGGTGAATGCTTAACGGTCCTGGGAAGATCCAAGTATGGATTTAAAGGATTTTTCAGCTACACAATGATCCCAAACCCACTGCCAAGGAAACTCCCAGCTGCTGTTTAGGCAGCTGCCAGAATGACCTAGTAAATCACTTGACTTGAATTTTCTTGAATTGAAAATCTGTAGAACAAACTGAAGATGGCAGAGAAGAGGCGGCCAGAACCTTCAAGATCACACCTTAGCGACGTCTTTCCATAGCAAAAACATCTTGAACTTATTAGCAAAAACTACTTTTACATCTAAAAATGTAGCCAGTTTCAGTAAGACCACTCAAAACTCATTATACTTGGAATATAAAGAATACTTTGATATAATGTTATGACACACGTGGATTACTTGGGTTATACGACTATATAATAATAATAATAAGTTCAACATTCAATTCAATTATTTTCTCAACTTTGTATATTTATTGCTATTTTTTCCAACCAGCTGGTCATGACTAAAGTCCTGCAAAGTACTCAAGTGGTTTAAATGCAAAATCTCACTCAATGAACACATTCTATTTGTTCTAGTAAATCATCCTCTATGCACGGCAGTAAACTGCTTGAATCGCAAAAATAACGGTTCAGACAATTTTGGGACTTCTGTCGTACTTCGAGACGTCTCACAGAATGATTCCATTTGTCAGCCATAAGGCCTGGCCAGAGAAGCTGAAAAGCAAGACCACCTGCACTTACTTATATCCCAGAGCCCCACGAGCGAGTGTCTGAGAAGGCTCAGAGGATTAACTTACAACTTTTACAGCTCAGTCGGCACACGCTATTATACCTATTCAGCCACACTTGCCTCTGGGCTATGTACAAAAAAAGAAAAAAGAAGAAAAAAAGCAGAGGCACGCACACATACGTACGCACGCGGTGCCCGCTTGACCTGGTTATAAAGCAAGCTGTCACAACCCTGCTGCTTATGTGTGCATGTATGTGTTTTCCTTCATCTTTAGGGGAAACTCTGAAGTTTTCCATCTGTTCTTAGGAGTGAATCTGTGATCCGCAGCCTGCGTAATGAGGTGAGATAATCTCTGCAGGTTCTGGGAGCTGCCAGGGATGGATGATGGTAGCAGCAATGTTACAAAACAGACTGCCCAGATGACAGAAACAAGGGTCCCTATTAGAGGAAGGCAGTGATGAAGAGGTAAATTTGATTATGTATTATGATTACTCAACTCCTGCCAGCTTGCCATCACATGTATTTGCTTTGCTACTAAAGAAAAAACAAAATAAAAATGAATTATGTGATTGCCCCTTTACTACATAGTTGGAGTTAAATATTTTAAATAAAAATTTTAAAAAATGCAACATAATCTAACAGATTTTGTCTCCAACAGAAAAGCAACATCTATTACTATTACTTACATGATGTTTTATTTTGATGGACTTATGAGAACATAAATACGACTTAATTAGTCGGTTAATCTTCTCTGAGATTTTGGTTCGTAATGCTGAAGACCTGAGCTTAAATCTGTGTCTCTTTGAATGTTCAAAAAACAAAATAATTTAAAAAAAACAGTTATCAGAATTGTATCAGATTAATCAATGAGGTTCCTTCAACTTCTGCTCCATACAACCATGTGAAGCCTAGATCTTTATGACTCTACAGACTTTTCACAAAAGCACGTTTCCCATCGTCAGGAAAACGTATTGCTCAAAGAAAACTCGACCGAATAACAAGGAGAAGATACTAAGCAAGGACAATTGACTTGATGAATTGGTTCATCAGGAGTATTCTCTACGATGCCACTGACTCAAAATATTAGCCTGTGTGCGGAAGAAAGGTGTTAAAAGGTTATGTGAGTGGATGTAAGGAAACATGTCAACAATGTTAAAGTTAAACCGGCTGCAAAAGGGGCACAACAAACCAAATTCTCATAATTAAACACCAGTATTGCCCTGAGCCAATACTTGAATAATCTTCATCAAAAATTTGGCCTAATCTACAATCCTGAAGCTTCCCGTTAGTCTGTCTAACTTTAGATTAGCTGCAACATCTGCAAGTTGTGCAGTTACATTTTACCCGTTCAGTTTTTTAAACTGCAGCTTGCAAAATTGTAGGTTGTGCATATTTTTGTTGGCCTAATGAGGTCTTCCCAAAAAAAATCCAATTCTTTTAAATTCTTACCTGCTCCAGCCTGTTTCACATTAACTGCTCTGAAATCTGACTCAATACATTTTATATCTGTCCTTCTGTCATTAAAAATGCTGTTAGCGGTGAGTTAGCTGAACAGGGCAAAATCACAAAACTTTTACTAGTGGTTCAAAAAGCGATTTTCTGATTTCTCTTAGCTTGATTTCAAGAACTTATATGTTTATTTAGACTGTTACACCATAAATTAATCAGTGTTGGTGCCAAAAAAAAAACTAACACTTTTTTTTTTTTTGCTGATATGACATTTCTGACAAAAGTAGTTACTTTTTAAAACACATCCAGACATCCCCAAATATAATTTCAATCTTTCTTCTTCTGTAAAATGGCTTCTGTCACAGACAGACAGGTTGATCTTTGGTAGCCACTGAGGATTGTTCAGGCATACATTTTGTCTCTTAGGAATATTCAGCATAGCATTTATGCTGGGCTGTTTTGTGCATTTTTGGCTTGTGGACATGTTGCCTGGCAACTTCACGAGGAAAACAAATGAATCCAAGGTGAATTAAGCACAAAAACAGGCATGTGCTCATCCATCCTCTTCTCCACCTTGAGGCCATGAAGAGTTTTGCTGTTTCTCCCCTTCACAGCGAGGAGTCACTGGATCTTAGACATGGACCCTTTGTTTTCAAGTGCTATGCATTTATCCAAATCTGCTAGGTTTTTACCTTCACATCGATCCCTCAAAGTGGAGAAACAAAGCAGGAATACTTACAGGAGGACCTAAAGGAGAGAAGAAAACAACAACAATTAGTGTTATTTCAAACTGAATAAAACAATCACCAGGACATTAGACACAAAACTCTTCCTTCACAGTGTCAAAGAAGAGAAAAGTAACTTGAAGATAAATTATTTCACCAAAAAATGCTCCTGAGTATGGAACTAAAACTTTGTTTTCCATTACGTTGGGGGGAAAATGCCACCAGGCCTGGCGATCACATTTTAAATTTGTAAGTGGCTCTGATTTTATTATACAAGGGGTTGTGTGCTTGTTAAAAATCTCCAACGATTTTTGTGAGGTGACACTTTTTCCCCAATTACTGGAGCTCAAAGGACTCTGTGAGAGGAAAAATGCTGCACTCCCCAGAACCAAGCAAATATTGAGCTTTTATTAAAAAGGTTCCCAGCTGCTTCAGCCCTGAGAAAAAGGGATTTTATTTCTTTACAATCTCTACGTCCCCCCAGCCCGCTCTTCTTCATGACTTGCCCAAATCGCTCTGACAGCTGGGGCCCATAAGGAGTCATGAGATTGAGGCGCAGTGGGCCGAGCTTCTACGGTGCCGTTTAATGGACGATTGAATTAAAGGGGACCACTTTGGTTCTAATACATCTGAGCCAATGTGTGTTTTCTGACACATTTGGCTGTGATCAAATGGCTTTTCACCAAGAGGTCTGGAATAAACTAACAAAACCAATGAGAAAATGTGATAAATGGGCACGATTTGGTTCAACGCAATAACAAATCGGTTGTTTGGGAAATTACAATGATTAAATCTGGAGGATCCAATTCAAAACAGGCTCAAATAATTCATTATAAACACAGAGCATTGTACTCGAAGCTGTATTTGTAATCAACAGCTTCACATTCTTCCACCGACACCAGTCAGTCTCACCTATTGGCCAACGTTATCGGAAAAAATTGTTTTTATGGACTTAGATTTGCGTACATTGTGGCAAAGATTATCAAAGTTCAGGACAGCGCAGAGGAAAGGAAGGAAGGAAGGACAATGGAAAGAAGTATTGAAAATAGGTATAAGGGAAAGATGAGTAGAACAGAAGTAAGTAAGAGAAGCAGGAAAATTAGGTAGGAGTAAAGGCAAGTGGGAAGAAAAAAAAGAAAAAAGTAGGAAGAGAGGAAGTAAGGAAGAAAAACAGGAAGAAAGAAATTTAGGTCAGAGTGAAGGCTTGTAGGGAGAAAGGAAGAAAAGGTTGCAAAGTAGAAAGGTGCAGAAAGGAAAGTAAGTAGAAAAGTACACATGAATATTATCTAGCAAAAGTACATTAAACTATATTTCAGTGGGATTTTATAAAATAGATTAAACCAAAGCATTTATGAAATGAAAATAAAATCATTTGTAGTTTTATTTAATTATTTAAAAATAAAAATCTGAAAAGTATGACATTTTTATTATATTCATCAACCCTGATCTACCAGGTTTGCACATCTTTTCAAAATAACACAAATGTAGCAAATGGACATAAAACCAGTTATGAAAGGCATTTTTTTTTTTATTTCTCTTGCCTACAGTTTGCAATAATAAACAAATCTGGACTTTGACTGGGTCATTCTAAACAATCAATACATTTTTGAGCCTTTCCTTTGTAGCTGTAACTGGATGTTTACAGTCATTGTCCTGCTGGAAGGTCAACTGTTTAAATCCGACCAGTTTGAACCAAAAGATGCTCAGAGCTCAGTGAAATATCGAAAGCTTGGGATGCTGTTTCATCACAAACTTTCTCTCTGCTCTGTCTGCTGTGTTTCTCGGTCTTCATACTGCTGTTTGTTCACTAATGTTCGCTGACAAAATACGTGAGGCCTTCGCAGAACAGCTGGATTTACAGTGAGATTAAGCTACACACAGGTGGGATCTGTTTAGAAGGCACATGATTTCAGAAGGTAATGCACTGAAACGGATTTGTTCTGGGATGGGGAATCAAAGTAAAATGGGGCTGAAAATATATTTAACCCAAACATTTTAGGTTTCAATCCATATACATTTTTACTTTTACTTATTCTGAAGTCCACCATTGTTCTAAGGATTTTTATACTCTTGCAAGGAATGAAGGAGGCTGCAGTTTAAGCACCAAATTATTCAGTATTGGGGATTTTTGCAGCGTGAATTCTGCCGTATTGTTCAGACTATAAGCAGCTACTTTTTCCCCACACTTTGAATCATGTGGCTTATAGCCCGGTGCAACTTTTCTTTAACCACAAGGGGGCTCTTTAGCAGGAAGTGACTCAGTGGAAGTCAAAATTTGAAATCAAAGAAGAAAGTGCCAATTTTCATTTAGAACAAGCACATGCCATGCTAGCAACCATGCTAGCAGCAGGCACGACAGAGGAATTGCTTCAAACTCATATGATGCCGCTTTTAAGTTCAGGGCTATCGATCTGGCTGTGCAGGAGGGAAATAGAGGGGCTGCGCGTAACCTCAGCGTGAATGAAACGGTTCGGCGGTGGAGACGCAGGACTGCGTCCTTAGTAAATCCATCAGATTTATTAGATCGCAACCCTCTGCTGCCCTCTGCTGGGTGCTTATAGAAAACCGAGCGGCGGAGATACCAGCAGCTTATAGCTGCTCTTTATATATGTACGTTTCCAGTTTAAAAAAAAAAAATTATTATTATTTGTAGGTGCGGCTTATAGTGTGGTTCACTTTATAGTCTGGAAAATACGGTATTTCTTTAAAAAAAAAAAGCTTTTTGTTCCTATTGTCTATCTGTGTGCTAAACTAGGTGCTAAACTCAATTAGTGGATTTTCTTATTCCCAATTGCTTTTGTCAAGAGGAAACTATTCACATTCTCCACATTTCATTTGGCTAAAAAGGGAGGGGGGGGGATCTCTACACAATGCTGCTTTTACAAATATGGCAGATGTCACCTGTGTTTGTTTAGTCACGTAATTTCCTTTTTGTATAAATCTCAAAGGATCAAGCATTGTGCTGCACAAGACTTTTTAATATCCTTTTTCTTGACATTAGCAGTCCATTCTTGACCCGTTTGTTCCACTGTCAGACTCACGTGCTGAGGTTTGTCAGTTCTAGGATCAGTTGCTCCTTTCATTGGTGCCGGTACCGAACTAACAAGTCTTGATTGTTCAGAGGGAAGGAAAATATTTAACCAAAGCTTTCCAGCAATAACTACCTGTTAGAACATTTTGACACTGTGGCGTTTCCTTGGGCAAAAAACCTTATTCATCCCATTTTTTTTCTCTTTTCCATACGTCCGCAGTAGGCAGCACAGTAATCCTTATGAAGTATTTCATTCATATTTAACACTGGAAAATATCGCTATTTTTCCAATTTTTCTTCCTGTCAGTTCCAGCAAGGCCTGAAAGCTTCCTTCTGCCTTTAGAAAGAATACTTCTGGTTGGAGAAAATCATGAAAAGCATATGACTCGCTTTAGTGTAAAAACAGAGCGATGAGAACTTCTGGAATATTAGCAAAAGGCTTATAGTGAAGAAGTCGTTACATGTGTCCATTAGTAACTTTCTTTTAATTATCAGAGGAACAAAAACTTTTAGCTTTTAGTCCACAAGAAAACTGATCTGATATTGAAAATTGCGGTTCAAATTGTTAAATTTAGCTCCTGTTTTGGGGTTTAGCAGAGAGCAGAAAGCTGGGAAGATGGAAGAAGGTATTTACATGGCAATCCTGGAAGAAAACGTGTTAATGTCCGCGTTAATGTCTGAAAAAAGGGCTTAAAATGAATGTTGCTCGTTTAAGATGTTTATTTATAAGACGTTTGCAAACCATTGAGCTTTTTCCATCCATCTCACCATAACAACATTTGTTACTGTTGGTTGATACGGTCATTAAAATCCCACTAATTTACGCAGAAAGTTGTGGTCAAACTGGACAGAGTTTATGTTCCCAGCTGGCATCTGTTAAACCTTAATATTTTTGTCAACATACATCATCCAAAGTTTAAACGCAATTTTGATATTACACAGACTATTGAAGCTTCTTGTTCCTATTGTCTAACCAATCACTGTGTCCAAAACACAATGAGTGGCTTTGCTTATTTCCAATTGATTTGTCAAGAGGAAACTATTCACATTCTCCACATGTCCTATGATTTACAAAGGGGGGGGGATGTCTCTATACAATGGTGTCTTTAGAAATATGATGACAGGATTGATGTTTATTTGGAAGTTAGGTTGAGGATAAACAAAGTCCAGTGGTGTTTCGGATTCACAGCTAGCTGTGCTGTAGCGTTGAAGATTTTTTCTGTCATTTCATTTCCCAGTTTCATCTCGTGGCTCCGAAGTGTTGCACTGGAACACTTTTTGCATTGCACGAATAGGAAGCCTGGGAAAGCCGAGCCTCGCCACACTAATTTACAAGACATATAAAGTGACCTTGAAAAGGATCATAACTTTATCAGAGGAAAATCAAAGTGAAGGGAATTAATTTGCTCTTTATTACTCAAACAGCAAAGCCTCAGTTGATTAGATTTCATTCCTCTCGACTTTAAATGGCTTTTTATTATTTACATTTTCCCCTCAAAGACTGTTGGATTCCCAGCCTGTGAATCCAGACATGCTCCCTTTGCTTTACCCTGCCTGTATAGTTCCTTTTTTTTTTTTTTTTTTACAAGGGCAATACTTTGGTTTCCAAGCCTTTTTCGCTGTGCTCTGTTGCACTGTGCTCAAGTGTAGAAAGCCAGCACACTCGAGAGCCCATTATCACTTTTCTATCAGGTGAAGGGAGTGTGGATGCGGCTCTCCGCCAAGTGCATGTTCTTGCTGCAAATTCAATTTGTGGCGACACTCTTTGGCTGTGGAGGTGTCACCGTACGAAATCTCATTCCCCCTGGTATCCGAGGGCTCAGCTGGGCCAGGGGTCTCGATTCCGATCGGGAGGGAGTGCGTGTGAGCGAATGAAAGGGTGAGATTGGACATATTAATTACGGCCACGGCAGAAGGAATGCACCCAATTTTTCATTCCTAAGGTTTGATATGTCAGGGCATTCAATTACATGTTCGGTTGCCTTATCCAGAAGTAAGTCAGAGGAGTAACGCAGGAGGTTGCAACGATCTAATACGTCTTTTACAGAGTTTTGGTACAACAAAACATATCCAGTCTTTAGGGGTTTAAGTTTAGTGAGGTCTGCAGAATTTCTTTGAGGTTTTGATAAGGCTATTCCAAAACGTTGATGCGTTTGGCTGTCACCTCTTCCTTCAGCATCCGGTTTGTACCAAGCTTCTCTTATAAATGGTCTAACGTCGACTCTTCTCGATAAATCGGTATACAAACAATGTAAAGGCGCATTTCCATAATGGTACCCAGAAATTTTCTTCCCTGTAACTTAACTACAAGTTTCCTATTGCTTTTGTGCACGTGCACTCGATGAGGAGCTGCTGCCACCATGTTTTGAGAAGGCATTCTCTGTTCGCCCCTCACTGTATCATGTGATTTGTGTGGTACTTCACTGCATTGTATCCTAGATATAACCTCAGAAAGCTTCCAGAATTTTAACTGGCTGGGTCGGAGTTGAGTTCTCCTCGCCACTGTCGCCACATGCTTGTGCAGTATGAGGGATTGCTGCAAAGTTAATCCCATGATAAAATTGGCTTGGTTTTCTCAGCAAGAAAAACATTTGTTCAATTAGCCTAATAAACTCAAATATGGTGTCCTTTAACCAGGACTGGGCTGGAATGTATGTAAATGTATGTCAATCTGTCCATGTTGACTATGCATTTATAAATACTTCTTTTTATAAAGTTCAGCAAAACAAACAAAAGAAAAAACAGAATTGCTGGTTTATAAACAAATTAAAATAATATTTTTTCTACTTTGTCATGATTGACAAAAAACTAGAATTGAAGCAGGCTTTTTCATATTTTCTCCAAGAGTTTATAATGACAAAAAGCCAAACAAAAATGTGTTACTATATGCAAAGTGTCATGGATTCGAACAAGAGATAACAGCCTTAAGATGAGGCATTATTTTCTGTTTAACCTACACCATCTCCTCTCTTTAGTTTGAAAATGTAGCGCTTCTGTAGGAAAGGAATCAATCCCAAAATGCCCTCAACTAAGCTCTCTTACACATTTCAGCCTCTAAGAAAATACATTGTACATCTAAATGACCGTAGTAAAATCTGCTGGTGTCCAATTGAATTATTTCTTTTCTAAATTCACAGAACAAGACAATTCTGATCTCTGATCCAAATGATAAACGTACATACCAGGTTCTCCGTCGCGGCCTCTCCTTCCTCTCTTACCAGGAGGTCCTGGAACAAAAAGACACAAAATACATTTAGGTCTAAGATTTGATTGCCTTAAATATGTACGAGTTTGATATTCCACCACCAGGATTTGGACATCAAATTCATTTTCACAACCACTTTTAGATATTTACACTGAAGGATCATACAAAAAGGCAGAAAACTTCAAGGTCCCATCATTACGATTTATTTTCAAGAGGGATGCCATTGTTTTTAAAATTTTGTATGTGAATGGTGTTTCTGTCTTGTTTTTTTGGACAGTTTTTGTCCAGTTATTGATCGTAAACACACAGTTCCTCAAATCATTTTGTAATCATCCACTCCAATGTACACTTTGGGTTGCCGTGTTCGATCATATAATAATGTTTGACTTCACAGCTCTACACCAACTGGACAGTTCAAGATCTGCTCATAGATACATTTTGTGTTCCATGTAAACTTGTTTCTGTGTTTACCAAACAAGTTTATGAAACAGCAAAAAAAAAAAAAGACCAAATAAAATAAGATGAAGAATATGGCTCGCTTTTTCCCCCTTTTTTGCAGACTACAAATGTTACTTGGGTGCAAAATGTGGGACTGCATCAAAACCTCCTTGTACGATACTAAGGCCTGAATCTGATCCCACCGTTTGGCTCAGCCTCGACCTCCAACTCTGCTCCTTTTGAGCTGCCTCCAAGATAATGTCAGGCGCTGCCAGTGAGGAGTACGGGCTCAGTTCAATGTAACCACAGGTGGAGTTTGACTCCCACTTTACAACATGAGCCCGGTTTGCTTCCACAGGTTTGTTTTTAGAGGTTTTGTAAGAAACAGAAGGCGGTTTACTGCACTTGGCGCTCACTCCACTTTAACTCACTTTGTAATGACACTTGACACCTCTGAAAGGAGTATTTCGTATGACATTATGACATCCTTCTGATTTCTGTGGTATGACAGCTGCTAAGAAAACGTTTGCCATATGGTGGCTGCTGTTCCAGGCAAAATACCTCACGTTATTTGCAAATATCACAGTGGTTTATAATATTCCTCACTTTATTTTTCATTCTAATTTTAGACTTTTAGGAAAGCCAGTTAAAATTGCAGAGCGATATAAAGATAAAAAACCTTCGCTGAGACTCGTGTGTGCCAACAATAATATTCCTACTTCAGAAAGAAAAAAGATTTACTGTATGTTAGCAAAAATAGTCAAAACAAGTTTTCAGATATATTTAAAAAACTGATCAAGGGCTCTGGCTGTAAATGAAATAAGACTTGGTGAAAAAGCATTTTGGCTCCAGCTTTCTCACAGATTCCCAAATGCTGTCACGGAACAATGGTTTTTGGAGAAAAAATAAATAAAGTGCGGCTGGGAATTTTACGATGAGGGTCAGCAACTATGAACAATCTGTTAAAACCTTTTCAGCACTTTTTTCTTTCTTCATTTGCCTGTCACTGAAATAAATCAAAGTAAATTTAATATTCTTTCAGATGTATGGTCAGACATAACAAAATGGATGCTGTGGTTTTGTGTGTTTTACATTGTGTTCCACATTTGGTGGCGTTTGCATTTTAGAAAGTGATGCAGCAGATAATATTTTCTCTCATGCCGAACTAGAAAGAGGAAAGTGTCAGTGGAGGTATGATGGTTTGGCTCCGTGCTCAGCTATGCTAGCAGGGTGGTGGACTGGAAACCCTTGTCAATCAGCCTGCTTTGTGCCAGGTTGAAATCTCTCTACAACTATCAAATGAACTGTCCAGGAATTGTCTTCACAGAGTTGAGGTTGCTTGACAGTTTAATGGCTTGAGCGGTGGTCCAACATTTTCTGGTCCAACATTTTGGGGTTGACAGTTTCCTGTTTAAGCAAAAATACCGTAAGAACAAATGGTGTTCGTTTCTGTCACGGGATTAATCATATATCTGCTGTTGCCTAAGCTTTTAATTTAACCAGAGAGGATTATTTCTGCATGCCTGTCAAAAACCTTTCAGCTAGCTTTGCAAGACTTCTCTCAGTTCCAGGTGAAGTTTACTTCAAGTTAGCATGCTAACATGTTGCAGAGAACAAAGCAAGTCCATATTCAGATTCCCATTGAGATAAAGCATGTTAATAAACATCCTGAATCTGTTTCTGCTTAAACTGTTGTCCAACTTACAGGTGGTAGTTTCTTTCCACCGTATGGATAGGGGTGAGGTGATGACTGTATCTTGGTCTATTATACTAAATCACTGCATAAACTCAACAAACTACTTAGATAATACCCAGGCTCCTCTTCACACAATTGTGACAATATGACTCTTTTATGTGAAAGTTTCTCAAGGAGAAGCATCAAACCCCGAGATCAAAACAAAGAGCAAAGTACAACCTCCTTCTCCCTTTCAAGAATCAGTCGGCATTAAAGTTTTAAATCGCGCACTCTCTGCTAAACTCTACTAGAAGTCGTTTGAAAACCATTTCACACAAGGCATTTGGAAGCACTACAAAAACACGCAGCTTTAATCCATTGTTTTAAGATTTTCTGCAAATATTGTTCATCACAACATCATTTTAAAGTTATGGATTGTTTGACATGATAAACGTCCTGTTTACGCTTCACGCAGCTGAGACACAACTGCCTTTTAGCATTGCCCATCATCCATGAAGTATTGATTGGCCCTGAGCAGTGGCCCTCTTTTCACTTCTCCTATTCCTCCAAATCAATCAGTCTGAAGCAAGCCAGCACTGGGTGGAGCAATT
Organism: Micropoecilia bifurca; assembly: GCA_903067075.1. NCBI lineage: Eukaryota > Metazoa > Chordata > Actinopteri > Cyprinodontiformes > Poeciliidae > Micropoecilia > Micropoecilia bifurca. Next base: position 1,316 of record CAEGAF010143216.1, on the reverse strand, counting down.
TACACTACCAGCCATGTCTCAAGAGCGCAACGTACATAATCAGGCTGCTTTAAAACCCTCTCTCACGATGTAACGGAGCCATTCTTCAGAATGAAAGTCAAACTTTTGCCAAAAACAGCAAACAGTGTACCAGTTGTAACCTCCAAGCAAATCAGGTTTAAGGAGAATTGGCTTCAGATCTCTGTGAGCACAGATCCACTTCTCTGCAGTATATAATCTGTTTCAGTTTTTATTACACCATGTTTTAGTCATCATACATGAACCATAAAATTTAGTACTCAACTGTGCCACAAGATGGGTTAATGCTCAACGCAATCAAAAAAAAAAAACATAAAAATTTATCAAACATGTCATGATTTTCCAATGAAGCAGAACCAAATCTAAATCTCGCTTCTTTAAAGGCAAAAGGTTCCGCTAAAGTTTCTACAATACAAATAAACATATTGTGACATGAAGGACATGTTTGGAATATGTTCAGACAGATTTTAGAAAGTCTCCATTGAAATTTGCCTTTTTGCCCTTTCAAAGATCCCTTTCTGGGAACTTTGTTCCATGGTGCAGGAGTTTCAACATTTGGTTATATGATTAAGGGTGTCTTACAATTCAAATTTGGATATTTCAAAGGTCCAAGTCAAATGAAGTGCAGAAGAATTTAGCTTTTTGCACCCACTTAATGCCGTTAAGAGTTCAGGAAGGGTTCGGGCCAGTTCCCACAGTCAATGAGCGAGAAGTACAGTACACACTGGACATTTCACCAGTCTGATCGCCGAATCAATCAATGAACGTATTTTAACAGCTACGTACTTTTTTATGGATAATTCCCAATTACAAATCAAGAATATCAAAATGAAAGATGATTTTTTTCTTATATCTTCTTGCATTATAAATCTTTTAGAGAAATTTGAATCAGCTAAAATTTGGCATTGGCAGGTCAAAGCTAAATTTAAGTGAGACAACTCGATCTATGACCCAAACTGGACACACATCAGTGGATGTCTAAATACACGGTAGTATGTCAGCAGTTTAATGGTTTCTAAAGTTATATTTTTAGTGTCATGGCAAATTCACAAACATAAAAACAAACATGCTCTGCAGCCATATGTTTCTTGCAAGCTAAATAACTGGAGAGGAAATGTGATTTTCCCCAATAATTCATGAAAGCCAAATATACTGTGTGAGATTGTGCTTTGTAAGAATGCATTATATATATATATATATATATATATATATATATATATATATATATATTTAATAATAAAAAATGAAAAGTGCTTCTCACAGTAGGATTAATTTATCTTTTTAAATGATATTTAATG
>CAEGAF010143210.1:0-14442 GCA_903067075.1 Micropoecilia bifurca | reverse complement strand
AAAAAAAAAATCTTTAAAAATGTTTTTGTTTCGTAAAAAAATATTTTTATGATTAAATAGTTTTTATGACTTTTTTTGTTTGAGATGATTTTTTTCTTTGGTTGAAACTTTTTTTTGTTTGAGATTTTTTTTTTTTGATTGAATAATTGTGAAACAAATCTAACTCCATAGAAAAGCCACCAGCCCGCTGACTAAACGGCATTAAAATAAAAAGTCTTTTCAAAAACAGCCTTAGACGAAAATGTCTTATTTTTGTTCTAATGTCAAGTTCTAGCTACAAACTACGAAAATAATATGCCGTTCCTCCCTCACACCAACAGATGGCAACAACGCACAGCTGGGAGCTACGTCAGAACCGGAAATAACGCATCACACACACGGCTGGGAGCAGGCACACGTGGGTCTTGGAGTTAGTTAAAGTTGTGTACGTTTGTCCGTTTTATTAAGAAGTATGCCGAAGAGAACGAGGGCCCGGTCGGAGGAAAACAGCTCAGTGGAGGAGCCGGTTGAGGAGCCCCCGGCGGAGGGCAGGCGGACCCGCAGCGGCCGCACGGTGCGCCCTCCTGCCGCACTGCTGGACAGCACAACCCCGGTGAGGACTCCCAGCAGAAGGACCAGGAGGTCCGTCCTGAAGGAGCTGCTGCCACCGTCGGCGGAAGAAGAAACCCCCGAAGACACGGAGCAGAAACCAGACAGTCCGACCGTGGAAGAACCCAGTGCGTCTCCGGAACCGGAACCCACAGAAATTACAGAACCCGACGGACCAGCAGAGCCCACGGTGCCCTGTGACCCACAGGCCCAGGCAGCAGTCATGGAAGCGGCTAAAGAAGGTGATGGAGGAGAATATCAGCTGTCCAAGTCTGCTCCAGCAGAAACGGCTCCTGTGGGTTCAGGTAGCATCCCGAAGAAGAAAGCGCACCTGGCTCCCGGTACCAAACCGATCCCGGCGGTTCCGCTGGGAAAACCAAAGTCAGGAAGAGTGTGGAAGGACCGGAACAAGCAGAGGTGGGATATGTCTTCAACTTGCTGAGTAGCTGAAATTTGATTATTTCCGTTCAGAAAAGTTCTTTCTTAACCTATCTACATAAATATACTGATAAAATAAGACATCCAGTGGATTTTATGATGGAAAATATTAATTTATTCACACATAAACAATGCAGCCTGGTTTGTCATAACACCTAAAAACAATCTGCATTGTTTTTTTTCAATGTATGCAGCAGTTATTCTTTGAAAACTATTGACTAGTTAATGCAAACATATTGTTAGCAACGGAAAAACACTCACCTGTCTTGTCACCGTGATGTTTGCATCCAGGTTCTCTTCGTTGGTCAGAGACAAACCTCTGTGCTCCTCCTGGGAGAAGAAGATGCAGGCCAAGCGTGAGAAGGACCTGGTCAAACAGTTCACAGTGAGGCTGAAGGAGGAGAAAGCCCAGAAGATGGAGGTGATGTGATGCAGAGCTTCTGGAGAAAAATCATGCTCTTGCAGTTCTATGTCTTAACAGGATGTGCTTCTTTTTTAAATTTATTTATTTTTTTAGGAAAAGAGGAAAAGACGAGAGGAACACCTGAAACGGCGCGCAGAGAACGAACGCAAAGCCGAGATTGTACAAGTGGTATGTATACAGCGTCTCACCTTACAGGTTTAACATGCCCTGCCTTATGGAGGATTTGTTTTTTCTTCCATCATTTGGAGTCTCTAACAGAATTTCTGCCAGACCCACATTTAGCTCCATTGATCCTCACCATCTCTGCTAAAGAATAGCATGTCCCCACAGCGTGATGCTGCCGTCACGTTTTGCCATGGGTACAATGAGTTCAATGTTGGTTTTTCTCCTCACAGCACTGTGAATGTAGGCTGAGAGCTTTTGAAGGTGTTCAAAGCTCGGGATATTATTCTAGAACCACCAGAACGGTGGTTCTTAACCTTTTTTGAGGTACCAAACCCCTCAGTTGCATATGCGCATTCACCGAACCCTTCTTATTCCCCCACCACACAAAAAACTTTGCGGTATTCTGATTTAGTAATGTAATCATATTAGTTGTGTTACCACCCCCACGCCACTGGAGGCAGTACCAACCCCGAAAAGATGCGACTAAGGAGCAGATTTAGACCATAGAATTTAGTAAAAACTGTGAGCTTTGCTGAAGTAATTAAAGACACAAATCCCTGCTGAGAGTGGAGCTCCTTCAATCAGTGTGTTGATGCTTCTTCAGCGGATCTCCTATTATTTCCACGGGAGTCTCCGGATTCCTCATCATCTGCACCTCGTGAAAACATCCCTGCAGAAGCACTAACCTACTTGCGAAAATAAATAGACAAGAGACATCACCACCTGTAAACTGGTAGCTGCGCTGCTCTGTGGCCGAACACACAGAACGAAAAGAAGCATGGAGGCTCCGCCTTTATTGTTTTTATAAGCGCGTAACCTTCCGCTTCACAAACTAGTGCCAATACAAATACAATAGTGGCAAGCATCGTATTAAACACAGGGCTCCTCCGCAGCACTGATTAGCTAAGAAATGTAACGTGATCCTCTGTAGTAAGTGATGCCAAAGCGGTGCGTCATCACGACTTTACACAAGTGTCTTTACCTCAGAGGCTCCGCCGAACCCCTGGGGTTCGATCGAACCCAGGTTAAGAACCACTGTTCTAGAACGAAATCCACTTTAAACTTCTCCACACATTCGCGTCTGCTGCATTCCTTGGTTTATTTATTCGGTCATGTTCTTCAGGAAACTTCTGAGTTGTTCACAGAACAGCTGAATTTAAAGTGAGGGAGTACAAATGGAGGCCCACATTTTATTTGATAATCTTTGACGTGTTTATTCTCTGATCACCTAGAGTCAAAAAGGATGGAGAAATATAGGCACGTATGAAACTCCTCATTGGTTTTTGTTTGGCAGATCCGGAACACGACAAAGATCAAGAGGATGAAGAAGAAACAGCTGAGGCGCATTGAGAAACGAGACACTCTTGCTCTGCTGCAGAAACCGCAGAAGAAGAACAGCACAAGCAAAGTGCAAAAAAAGGTTCAGCAAGATTTAACTTAAGAACTGTGACAATAAATTACATCTATTCAGAAAATTGTCTACTTGCTGTTGTTGGATATTGTTCAAGTTTGGACATTATTCTTCATTTGTTCTTCCAAACACAGATCTAAGAGTCACAGTACATGGAAGAGGTCAGGTATTTTCCCAGTCAACTTAATAACTGGACTCAATATATTCAGCTACTTTTTCGAGGTCCACCTTCCTGGTTCCTGAGTGGACTCCCTTTTTGCTCTCAAAACGGTGTTAATTTTGCATGAAAGATTCGGCATATTGTCAGACATTGTGATTGGCTGATTCATTACTTGTTTCAGAATCACCCAATCATGTTGCTGCATATATACTTATTAAAATACTATTGAGCAATTACTAAATCAAAATGTTGCCATACATGTATGAAAACACTCAATGGAGATTTCTGCACATCAGGAAAAAAATTACATTCTTTGCTTTAATCCATCTGTTTACTCAATGTTCAATTTATTTAAAGGCAGAAACTGTCTATTAAGTGTCATATCAAAAATAGGATCATTTAGAAAGAATTATGGCAAAACATTAAAGTACTTGATTTAACCACAAAGAGGCGCTAATCAGTTTATGAGCCAAGTACAAATGTTTACCACAAGGGGGCGGTATGACAACAGCGTAATCTTCAATGACATTTAACAGTATTTTTTTAAATGTATGAACAGGCTTTTTATGTATAATTAAAATGTAATAATCCCTTTACTAATCTTGACATCAGGATTTAGATCATATTAGATTATGCAAGGAGAAAAAGCACAACTAGACAATTCTTTCCAAAACCTGGAAATTTTATTTACATTTCAAGTCAGTCACATGCAACATTTTCTTTAAACAATGAACATGAAATTAGCAAAAACAAAAAAACAAACTCATTTCAGTTTTTTCCCCAAAAGAGCAATATACAAAAATAGAGCTTACAAATACTGTACAGCATATAGTCTCCAAAAATATTCTGCTGCAGAATTCTTAGTTTTACAAACAATGTCTGTGAGACTTCACAAACATAATCAGTGTTAAAAAAAGAGGGAAAAGTGAGGAGAATTCAAGGGAAAGGGTAAAACGGCTTGTTTGGACAAAAGGGAGGAGGAAGTTATTTGTGAGTTTGTAAGAGCTACAGAGGAATAAATACACAATACAAACAAACACAGGTTCACTTCAACAAGGCAGTGATAAGAGATTAAAACCCTAAATGGTCTGGTTGCTAAAACCAACCATGGAAAACATGAAGAGATTCAAGCAGCAAAGAAAATTTCATTGGGTTTCCTTTTTTTTCCTGTCAAAATGAACACTACCTACCATAAAACGGTGTTGTGATCAATAACTCCCTTTTCTTCTGTGGTCATCAGTAAATTATTTATGTCCAACGGTGCTCCCGACTGGATGTCTATTTATAACAGCTCAGTCCAAGGCAACGCTGACGTCAGGGATGATTTCAGCGGTGGGAAGACATTTCTTACTGCGCTCTTCAGCCCCCCTTTTTTTCCCCTCTCGTCACACAGACTGTCTTTAATTCCTAACATTTCATGTCTGGTTGGCACTATCAGGACAGCGGGCAGGAGGAAAACAGGGAGGCATGTGTGGGGGAAAAAAAAGGAAAAAAGTAATAACCATCGACAAAGGTGAACAAATGGCAGCAAGCGTTAGCTGCCGTGGGGTTTAGATGAAGGACTCGTGTGGAAATTCATCCTGTAACAATAACGTCTGACACTGAGCAAAGGGTGAGAGAAAATGTTTGCAAAGCAGCCTGCATTCACAGTAAACATGTCCTTCCAATGTGAGATTCATAGGCAGATCAGTAAACAAAGCTTTAAGACTCGAGTTGTTAGAATGGAAGAGAGCCAGGTTGTATAAATGGAGGTAAAATGGAAGATCTGCTCCCTTCATGCTGCAACATTAACAGTCTCAGCCTCTTCATGTCCAAAACACATCACACACACCAAGCTAAAAGAAAGGCATAGCAGTCGTTTTGTTCACCACAGATGTAATGAAACATCTTTCTTTGTTATTTCAACAGTTTTTGTTCAACTAAGGCCAATATGGGCAAATTTTAGTGTTAATTGTTCTGTGCCGAGTTAATGCCAGAGTATCGGCCGATGTTTTCGTCTAGGACAGGTCCAGTCCTCCATGTGTTGGCTGACATTCGGCAGAGATGAGACATTCGTCAGAGTAGCAACGCTTTTCTAACTGAAAGCCAGAGACACTGTTGAGACCATTGCTTTGTGGCGAGCACACAAAGAGAAAACCGAGAAGAAACTAGGACCAAGATGGTGTTAAAGACACAATCAGTGACTGCTTATAATGTAACAATTTCTTACATTGGTTTAATTTGGTCCTATTCAAATGGAAACCTCATTCAACTTGACTGATGAAACGATGTTTAAGCACAAAACTGTTATGTTAAAGTCCAATTTATTACAGATTCCCGGATTTGACCAGCAAGTCTTGAGTTTTGACACCCGTGGTTTAGATCAAAGCAGATTCATCAACGTCGGCAAAAATGAGGTTTAAATAGATTCACGAAGACTTACAGCTGCAGAGAAAGGCGATTATGAATGACCGGTGGGGCTGAATACAAATGGCTCACTTTTCAGATTTGTATTTGTTGAAAAGGTAACAGGACATGAAGACTACTGCAACAGCATGCAGATAAAGTCTAATGTTATTTACGCTCCTTTTGTAGACAAATATGTCTCATTTCCATTAAAACAGATCAGACCACTGATTGTTTGACAGCCCGTCTCAAACGTATCTCCGGTCCATCGCTGTGGAATGAGCGCCGTTCCCAGTAGCATTTGTGGGAAAAGTATCACTGCGAGTTACCACGAGTTGCTTAGGCGTGCAAAACAGATCATTCTGTCATAACCATAAATTGCAAGTGTGTGGGAATGAAATGTTACCGAGTGGTAATTTCTGAGAAGCAGATAACTGTGGCCATGGCCTAATAATAGATGACCACAAGATACAGAATGTATCATTTGTTTCACTGACGGGACAGGAGGCGTCCAGTGTGAGTGTCATCAGCTCTGACGGGTGCCAAACTTCTGATTTCACGTTATCATCATCTTGTGGCTGATTATAACATGCTGTAAGGACCATCAGTTAAAAATACTATCATTATGCTCTCTAAATCCCGCTGATTACCAAACCGAAGCCACAAAACATTTCATTACCAAACCTCAGTGAGCTATTTTAGCCCACTAATGTTACCAGGAGGGGGGTGGGGGGGGGGGGGGTCACAGCGAGGCCTTTCAGCTAATTCACCAAATTCAGCTAACCAGAGGACAAAAAGTATCCACAAAAGCGCGGCTCAGAGCTGAAGTACGTGTGGCACGAAACAAAAGCACGTTGTACCGATACAGAAAGGAGGGGGGAGGCGAAAGCACCAGAAGACTGCAGAGAAAAAGCAGGAAAAAAGGGGATAAACTGCAATGTGTGTTTGCATGAATGAAAACCCTGGTTCACTCCAACCTGCTGACCACTGACTATGGCAGTGTAGCTGAGAGAAAGGAGGGTCAGCTCCAGCTGCTCCCTTATGTGCATGTATGTGCGTCCACTAAAAGGATATGCTGATGACACGCTGAGGCCAGGACTGGTGGCGCTGGTGCCAGTTCAGTGACTCGTGCTCCTAAACGCAGCGGTACCGAGAAACAAAAAAGGATAAATAGAATAAAAAAAGAGAGAAAATAAGTGACAATAAATACATTTACACATTTGTGCCAAGAGAGATGAAATAGCTGATACTACAGCACATTATGAGGGAAGATTTCTTTTTCATTTTGTTGTGTTCCAGAAAAATCGATCGCTGCAGGATCCGTGAAGCGACTTTTCACAGCTTTGCTTAAAAGTCTCCTGCTTTCATCCGTGAAATACACGAACCTTAATCTGATGACATTAATACAAGAAATAAGTGATAATGAAAAACTACAAGCGTTACTTCTATTAAACAGCTCAAAGACCTTGGTTTAGAATGCATATTTTTGAGACAACTGGATTAGTCAGAGTAATGCCTGGGCGATGGTGACACAAACGTTTCACATTTAAGCAAACAAAACCGTTCCAGAGTTGTCCCTTTGAGATTTCTGTAGATCTGTAATTTTTTAAAACCTGTCCATCTGCTGTGTACATGAAAAAGAGGAAGAAATAAAATATAACACATGACCTTAGGCCAAAGCAATCAAGATTTTGCCTTCTTGTAAAGTGCTTTTTAAGTGAAACAAACGAAAAAAAAATATATATATATATCTTAGTGTAGTGAAGTTCTTGGCTTTTGTGTTTTCTTCTTCCTCGTCTTTTGCTGGTGCACTCCAGAAAAGCGCTTTGGTTGTGAAAAAGTAACAAAAAGAAACTTCTTCTAGATCAACTTCATCGTCCATGAAAAAATAAAATAAAATAAAAAGAACAGCTGATTATCAGCCACTCTGTGCTGACGTAAAGGAAATCCTTTTTTTTTTCCTTTTTGCAAAAATAAAAAGAGGTGATGACGACCGCAGACTCTCAGTTTTTGTGAGCTTCTACTCAGTTATTCCAGTTTGTGTCAGTTCACACACTCCCACCGAAGGGTACCTGTTTAAGGTGTGAGTGTGAGCGTTGGGATGTGGTTTGTTGTGTGTCCGCCAGCTGCTTCCCCAGAGGGACTCAGCGTCCACTACACCAGGTTCTCGGCGCCGGGCAGGGGCTGCTGGACGGGCACAGGGGGCTCCGTGGTGCTGGCCTGCTGGGCGAGCTGCAGGACGGGCATGTTGCACAGCGGGCACACTTTCCTCACCTCCAGCCACTTAATGAGGCACCTGAGGGATAGAAAAATGAGCCAAAGTATGTTTAAAATGTCAGATTTAGCGAAAAAGGAAAAAAAAAAAGATTTTAGCACCAAAAACTATTTAGCTGGTTCTTCAAATCAACCCATAAACTCTTGTTGGCCAGGAATTACCTTTCAAAACAGGAATAAATATAACCAATAAAAAGACACCTTTAAAAATAAAAAATCATTTTATATAGTTTGGAAATCTTGAGAGAGAAAAACTAATGCTAGAATTTGAAGACTAAATAATAAATAAGCAGATCAGAAAACAGGGCAACACGTTATTTGAAGGGGTGTGAATAAGACTGACATGACGCGATGGTAAATAATGACAATTTAAATTATCATAATTTACAAAATCATGCAAAGGTGGCACTTTCAATGCAACTTTTAGAGCATTTTTGCATTAAAAGTGTAATTATTTACTGAATGACACGTATGACAACAGTCATAAACATTCAAGACTTCTTTATGTTCATGACAGACGTTATGTCATGTTTCTGACAGTGTTATGTCAGTCTTATGCACACTCCTTCAAATATAGTGTTACCGAAAAAAGATTAGGAAGAAATTAAAACAAAAACTATTTCAAGCTAATAAAGAATGTAGTGAGGCAGGAATATAGTTAGAACATAAGACGTAATAATGTAAGTACATTGGAATTGGGGGTAAAAATCCTGTTTGAGAAATTCCTTTTAACTTAATTTATCTCTAAAACAAAACTTGAAAATCTTGGTGCAACCCAGGGCAGCGATAAATGAGCTGTAACAGCCTATCAGTCAGAAATCCCATTCATATCCATATCATATCCTTGGGATGCCCTGCTTCATTCTGATGGGACTCTATCAGCCATCACTGTCTATTCAGATTGTAAAATAGACACAAACAAACCAGAGGTCACAAAGATGTCCTCCTGTGGCCACATGAGTATCTGCTGCGTTAAAATAAAAACAAAACCTCACAGAAAATCCCACAATGAAACAGAGTCAGCTGGTCAAGATATCAGGAGGAAAAAAAAATACATCTCATCACATGAAACATCATATAATGACAGCTGAATCATTTAATGAGTATTAAAAATATGAAACACTTTGATGCTTATGACTCATAAGTATCAAAGTGTTTGTCTGACCCCTTTTGGCTTCTCTGGGAGGTCATCACAGTGAGCAGAAGTGATGTGTGTGCGCAAATGAGTGTGTGACAAACCGTTAGCAAGCTTCTATTTCCGTGGTTTTATTAATGTAAAGCAGTTTCATAAACGAGGAGAGCAAGAAAATTGCAATTCTGATCTTTGGAAACCAAATGAGCGTCATTAAAGATACTTTAAGGCTTCCAAGGCTTTTAAAAATGTTTTTTTTTTTACCCTTCATTTTAGGTATTTTTATCACATGAAGATAACATGAATAAATTTAAAAAGAAACTTCCAACTGCTGACTTTGTTCTTGAAAGATAAATGATCCAATCCAACCCTGTGTGAATCTGAAAGCCTTTAGAAATTGCCTTGTGGCACCGAGCTTCAATTTTCCCGATTCTTTGCTTTTTAAACATTTTCATATTATTGTTAAATTTCTAAATAAGTGATTGATTCTACTGCTTTGGCAGTGATCTGGCTTCATTATGTCTAGTTATATTTAACCAGGTGGGCTTTTTTGTCTCTTAAGTGAAACCGTAATTTAGGTTTACTCTTTCCACCACAAGTGAGAGTCAAATCGAGAACTTCGTAAACTTTCCAAATGTCTTGAATTTGTCAGTCAGTTGTAGATACTGTATGGCTTTTTTTTCCATTTAAAGATCAACCAAATAATGGTTAGATTTAAAGGCTCTCTGCATAAAACTGCATGGTTTTAGTTGTAAACACAATAAAAACCGTCTCTGGTTTGAATTCTTTCAGCCACAGGGGGAAAACTAGGTCAAAGGACTCGACTAATGTAAACAACTCGGTTGAAACGTTGGGACACGAGGGGAGATGTGGGATGAAGTTAACTCATCTAATCCATTATGATCCGTGTTTTCCACCCCGTTCGTCTTTAGTTTTATATTCATCTACTGTTGAATGTTAAATTTCACACTTTTTCTTAATGTCACCAATCACAGTAATTGGTGATGATAGGGCTTATAAAAATTGCCCCTTCTTGCAAAAAATAAATCTGTTTTTGACTTCAGGTATACTTTAGTTTGATGGCAAACTCCCGGACGAAAGCCTGTACTTACTTCCGATGAAAGGCGTGTTTGCATGGACAGATCCCCAGCTCATCTTTCTGCTTGAACTCCTCCAAGCACACCGCACATATCTGAAAGAGAAGGTCAGAGCTTCAGCTACAATTTCTGTATAAAGCGTGCAGGAACTGGAAATGTGTTGATAATTCAGTTCACTTTGGTTCTCTTCACACTAATCTCAGTTTTGTCGGTGGACTGCAAACAAACCGCTCAGGCGAACCATGAATGTCTGGCTCACAAAGAAAAACACAGCTGTGGCCAAAATCCACACAAAAAGACAATAAAAGGACATGAAAAACAGAAGAGTAACTGACCAACTATGTCCAGTCATACAAGTCTCGACTACCTGTGGCCCTTTTCTGATTTAACGGGAAGGCAAACGTCGTCACTGGGAAAGCTTTTCAAACAAACATTTCAATGTGATTCTCTGAATGTTGTCAACGACGGATTCCAGATGGACAGGCCAAGCCACTGATTCAAATGCATTTTTTCCTGAAGAAAACATTCCTTTCATCGTGTTTAAAAGATTTAATGAAAAGCAGTTTTCATCTGTTCTCTTTGGCAGGAACACACCTCTGCACCAGACTCGTATAACTAGCAGTAGACCTAGTAACATATTGTTTTGCTGTTTCAGTCGGTTAGTTTACTATAACTCACTGAAAAGGAGCCGTACCCAGTGTTCAGACTAGGACTATTTGTTCAATAATCAGTCATTTGAGGCAAAGCTATCAATTTTCAATTTGTCTTAAAGATAGGAAAAAGGCATAGAAGCAATCTTTGGCCTCACAGTTAAATTATGAGTTAACTCTGATAAAGTATGTTTTATAGTTCGGTTTCACAAGGTATACAGAGACCTGGTCAATACACAGTCAATGGAAAAAACAACAAGGAGCAGTAAAAAGCACTGCTCACCAAAAACGACACAAAGGAGCGTCTCGTGTTGCCAGAAAGCATGGATGAGCTCCATGAAAGCTCCTGCAAAGGGTTTCCTGGAAGATGTGTCCTATCTTTGCTAAGAAAGAACAGGGTTGACTGATGCTAACTTCTATTGGATGATCTGAACGAGTGTGAACAAGTAGCAAAAATCCGAATAAATCTTTAAGGGGGCAGAGAAGAAAAGATATTTCATCAATATTTCAGGGGGAGGACATCAAAAAGCTCTTAAGCCTTAAACTTGCAAAATGTTTATTAAGATTAATTTATTCAGAGAACTTCATCCCATTTCTCATCCATTCACCCAGCCAAAGATTAGCAAACTTCATGGTTGTTCAGCAGAGAAGCATTTTTCATGTTCATACTTTCAAGCTATCTTGGTTAACAGCGCCCGGGTTCACAGGTCTCCACGTGTTTCCTAATTAGATTAACAGCCGGGGACCACCCATGACGGTCGTGAGGCCCGTGATCACAGCGGTGGCCGCACATCTAGGGTCACGCTTGCTGAGATCAAATATTTACAACTGTTTCCACGATGAAAACAGATTCCTCTCAAATTAGGGCCGGATCCAAACAGACAGCTAAAGAGAAGAGAATTAAATATGGATGAGCTCAAAAACTAAAAGTATTTTTATCTAAAAGCTAAATTAGTTTTGATTCTAATCGTCTTTTGGTTGTAAAAAAAATTCCTTCTAGCATCACTGTTAGACTGTGCATCAGTCTATTTCTTTATTGCCAAATACATATGAGCCCATAAATTAGTCAAGAACAGGTTAACTGTCAAATCAAAGAGTAACAAATTACTGTTTTACCTTCTATGTAAAGGTGTCCCGACAAATTCCAATTAGTCATTTTCTGCACTTTGATAATACATGAATACAAAAAAAATTATTTATGGTGGAGATTTCTGCAGAGTTCAGTCTTTAAAGATTATCATGATGGGTGGACAGATGGATGGATGATGAATGGTTAAAGGGATGGATATATTCGGAGGAAGGGATACAGAATAAGCAATGGGAAATATTTTCTGACCTTGAAAATAGCTAGCTTCAGATTCCTCAAGACCTTTGGAGATTGCGTGGGAACTCTGCATGTTGCCAACTGCATTAGTTGAATTACTTTGAAATGGTGCCGCATGAAGCTGCAAACATTCCTGGTACCAATCTCACAAAAGACTCTTGTTATGGATGAAGTGTCCAGTTAATGTCTGGTCAGTGACCTGAGATGACAGGCCACACTGTGCCCACACCGAGCTGCTCCAAGAGTTAACAACAGCCAATTCAGCGGCTGACAGGAACTTCAAATTACAAAAACATGACCATAGAAACGGTTCGTCTACCCGCACTCACAAAACTTCATTCACCTAGTGGACAGCTCTTTTATGGTAGAAGGTTTTCAGCTGCAACAATGACTCCTTAAGCCACCCAGATTTATGGGTGGATGGACAGTTGTGGCTGAAAAGAACTGTATGGGGGCCCGAAGCTTTTTCTTCTGACCAGTTTTGGACACAGAGTAGCTATTTGTTTGGATGTCTGCTTTGCTCTCTGCATTGGAGAACAGATCAATGTTCTTCCTTTTCTTAAACGCCTTGCCTGAGATTTCACACCCACAGTTGAGATTGATGGGGAAAAACAAATCCCTTTTACCAATAGTCCTGCAAGCTTCAATTCAAACTTTCCCAAAAATCACAAAATGTCACATAAGTGAATGCCGAAATGGAAATTTTACAAACATTTTAGTCAATTTGTGATTTACAAACCATTGGAAACAGAAAAATGTGGTACATACATTTTCTTTTCACTTAGTACGCACAAATATTTGTCCTATGCATATATAAATGTTCTAATAACTGAATCTCTGTACTTTAAAACAACTTAGTTATTTACATTAAGGTTTTGTACAGGCTTCAGTCTGAGATATAATGCATCCCAAAATATTCAAGGCATAGTTTTCACCGTTTTATCAAATTAACCAAAAGTCAAATTACTGACATTTTTAACACCAGATGTCATAAATAAAATACGTATTTGTTTTAGATTTAAAAGGTCTAAAAAATGACTGATCACTTAATGCAAAAATATTTTGAACTATATTGCATGGAAGTTTACATAACACATTTTTATGTGTGCCAAGCAGGCTGGTTAATTTCAAACAAACTGTGAAGAGACTCTTCTAGAAGATCTGATTAGGTTACACATCAGACGTTCTCCGGCATGTCTTGACCTGTAAACCAATCCCAAACAAAGCTTCTTTTCTGTACTTTCCATTAAAATGTTGAAATTCAACCTAGCCTCACTCATGCCTCCAGGATAATCCTTTACATTCAAAAGTGGGTCATCCAGTCTGAGTTGAGTGTGCATTATTGTCCTTGGCTTCTTTATTTTGTTTCAGTCTTGAATCATATTACACTTTCTTTCTTAAAAAAAAAAAAATACTCATATGCCCTGAGGGGCCAAAGGGAGGCTGGCAATAAACTGTGCTGGAGTTGGTGTGAAGATGAGATTCCCGATGCTAAAAGATTGGGTCTCTTGACTGGAGTTCACTCCAACTCAAACCTGGTTCTACTGCGTGCAAGTAATTTTCCAACTAAGCTTAGGGGAGGTTACTATTATGCAATCATTCCACGACAGAGACTGATGAGTTAAACAGGAGACGGTAGTTTTCACATGGCAATGAGTCATGTGAGCGCATCATGAAGAAAACAATGAATGTCCCGGTCTTTACTGCTGTCTGGATAAACAAATGTATAACAAAACTGAGAAAATGATTCCCCAAAAAGCATAGCTGAGTTTTATCACATCACAATCCACAATGCGTTTTTATTGGGTTTAATTTCTTTTTTTTAAGTCCCTTTTAAAGATTTTCATTTAAATTTAAGAGCAGAACTTACAAAAATTAGTTTCCTCAACCATTTCATACACTATATATAACTTAAGAAATTAAACAAGTTTAGCTTTCGTGAACTTAGGCTGATGTTTTTTTTTGGCCTCTGCATGTGATGTCAGTGTTTTTATACCTGCAGTCATGGCCAAAAGTTTTGAGAATGACACAAATATTATATTTTCACATAATCTGATGCCCTCTGGTTTTCATGTGTGTATGTCAGATGTTTTCATCACATACAGAAATACAATTGCAATCATATTATGAGTAACAAAAGCTTTTATTGACAGAATGAGTTAATGCAGCAAGTCAATTTTTGCAGTGTTGACCCCTCTTCTTCAGGACCTCTGCAATTCTTCCTGGCATGCTCTCAATCCACTTCTGGACCAAATCCTGACTGATAGCAGTCCATTCTTGCACAATCAAAGCTTGCATTTTGTCAGAATTCCTAGGTTTTTGTTTGTCCACCCATCTCTTGATGATTGACCACAAGTTTTCAATGGGATTAAGATCTGGGGAGTTTCCAGGCCA
>CAEGAF010143208.1:0-27460 GCA_903067075.1 Micropoecilia bifurca | reverse complement strand
TAAAGCCCATGCCCACCCATAACCCATGTAGCCCACATTAAACCCAAGTGGGGCCCACCCATGCATGCTGGCTGGGTAACAGTGATTGACTCAAAGTACCGTGGTCATGGTTCTTCAAGCAAAGATTATTCTGGTTATTGTTGTCAAATTTATGGTCATGTAGTTTAGAAGATAAAGAACTTGGAAATAATTTGGCTAGGTGTGAGTGAGTATGATAAAATGGCATCTAAAGATAATAATCATGCATAAAAACATAATAATTTAAAGAGGACTGAACAAATATTCTAGTCTCTTCATGTATGATAAATAAATAAATGGTGATGATTATCAGCCATAGACAGTATTTTGCCATAGACAGTATTTTATTGAAGGAAAGAGATAATTATTTTAAACAATACAGAAGGTTTTGTCTTTGCTGCTGATAACAAATTTATACCTAAATGTTGTTCAAACCTTTGGATGACAGAGGTAATTCCACAATTTTTTTTGTTCTTTTTTGTATGCCTCTAAAGTATTTTATACTCATACAAATAATCATATTATATAAGCTATATTCAGACAAATATTTAAATTTTTAGTAAACATTTTATCTTTGTGCTATGTTCAGTCAGTGCATATAAAATGGGTGTCTGTTCCTTCAGTGTTTCTAATTAGGAAGATTTTGTCTCCTTTGATTGTCTGTTTGGATGACATTTCAAAGTTACTGAATAATAATCATGGAACAGGATGTACAGTTAGAGACTATGTAGGTGACTGTTGTATGCAGATGATTCAGTGATGCTGTGCTCATACTGTGCTACTCATCAACCATATGGAGGGTCTGATCTCAGCATGGTTGCGAGTTTGACAATGTTTTGATTGTCAGAAGTGGAAAAGACCAGAATTTCCTAATATTTTTTACAAATACTTGGGTCATTGTATATCTGAGTACCTGTCTGATATGAACATTTATAGATGATGATGCTTAATGGGACCACAAATGAATGAGCTAAGAGATAAACTTGACATGTATACACTACTTCCGTAAAGATTATACCTTTAAAATCTGTTGCACTGTACGCTATCCATTTGCGGAGGAGCTGCAGCAAAGACAATAAAACAATGAAAAAAACAAGGCTGCTGCTTAAGGTGTCAAGATGGAGCAGTGCAAACCAAATATTTGTTGTTACAAACAATTGAGAATAAAAGTGTCAAGAAAAAAAAATAACTAGAATGCTGCAAAAGAAATTGGAAGGTAATAATTTGCTATAAACTTCTTTTTCTTCATACAATTGGATCTGAACAGAACCTTTATAACTAGACGTATTCTTACAGCAGCATTGAACCAGAAAATGAAATAGATCTGTCCATTAAGTTGAAATCCTTGGGCTTTAGTGTCAACAGTGTAAAGAAGTAACAACTCGATTATATGCTATGTTACTTGAACTTTGCCATAACAGTCCAGTGGTTGAATTCATACATTTCTATGTATACATAAATTGTACTCAGACATGTTCTTCCATATATCAGTATTTTGAATGTGGTGTATTTTATTGTTCTTATTATAACATAATTTGTTTTGTTCTTACTCCATCAGGATGGGATCCCGGAGAGCTCGAGGGTAAAAGGTGAGTTTCCACCTGCTTTCTTTCCTGTTCTTTGATGCCTGACTCCATTTTTACAAGATGTGTGGCTGTTATCTAGTTGAGGTCATCCCAGGACAAAAAACATCTACTACAAAACTTTCTTTTTGGTTCTAAGTTTGTGTGAAGTAGTTATGAGTTAAACATCTATTAAAGTTTTTGTGCACATCAAACAAAGTAGGGCAGCCCAGACCAAATGTTTATATGTTAATAGAATAAGTGATGTCTACAGTTTTTTTCTTTTTCAAAACCAAAAAATAAAATCAGAGAAATTCATCATTATCAGTGTTTCTGGAGGAAATTATCTTCCATAAAGCCAAATATTGTTTACTAGAATCTGAACAGGAATTTGACAGATATAATGGCATTGATACAGTTGATTCTCTGTAACTGAATCTATTGAAACTGAAAGGGGATGGGCTGGTTAGCTAAATCTCAAATGCTGCAATACAGAAACCAGAAAGAATTGCAGGAAAATAGAAAATTGCTATTTTATTAATGATACCTTGTTAAAAATGAGGAGCATGAACTGTAATGTAGTTTTTCAAGCCATGTACAGATAAGTGAGGATTTACTGGTAGAAATTAACCACAGAAAATGCTGCGGCTTCTGGAGATGCAGCTGATGCAACCACAGCAAATCAAATATGGAAAGTTTCACCAATAGTTCCTTGTAAAGATCGTTTTAAAATGCTGTTACCGGGAGGCCAAGAAGATGTCTGGGATTATAATGGGCCATTTTTACCAAAAAGCTCCATGAGCACAAGCTGTTATCCAACTAAATCAGTCAATTCGACAAAATTATATCATCTCTTAATATGTCAACAAAATCTAAAGGTTAATGCATTCAAGTTCCCACATCCTCTGTAGTATTTTTCTTTTCATGTTTTCATTATTTTTTTCCATCATGCAGACCAAAATCTGCTTCATACCATACTTTTGTGTTGTATTATAAGGCTTGGATTTCAGAGCTGTTTGGCCTTAAAACAGACACAAACATCATAATTCTAGCATGACTTTTCTGTTTGATTCACTTAGTAAATATATACTTTACAGAAATTTGCATTATGTAGCTGCCATTTGTTTTCCTTCAGCATTTTGGTTGAATGTTGACAAAGTTCAGCTTTACCAGTGTGACACCCTGAAGTTATCATTTCAGTGTTTTTTCTGCATTTTATTTTCAGCCTGAGGTTTTCTTAAATTAGTTGAAGTGTTTGTGGTGTACTCAGCATGCATTGTGGAAAAAAAAATTAGGTATGAAACATTCAAAGCTCAGAATTTAATTAAATTATATTTAATAACAAAATGTTTTGCAAGCTTGAGACACACAATTCATTCTGTAAAGGTCAAATAATCCACAACTTTTGAAAAGACGCTTTATTAACATTTTAAGGAAGATAATGCTGGGAGTAGGTAAAGGAAACAATAAAAGCATATGTTTGTAATGAAGTGAAGGAAGTAGCAGTTCACATCAATCTTAAATACTCCATGATTAATTTCTGAAAAAGTATTTCAGGAAGAACACCGTGGACTGGACTCAAGACTTTATAGATTCTGATTCATTTTAAAATTTCAGTGTCTCTTCCATCCTACATCCTGGGAGCCAAATATAATATCTCTATTCCTAAAACTTCCTTTCATCATTTCCAGAGTCTGCAGCCAGTAAATACTTAGTGGGGTCGTTTTTCTATGTCTATGTGGGACCACATTGAATAATCTTAATGCAAATGTTGAATTTAGAATAAACGTTCTGTCATAAATGTATTTAATTACTCAGTTTTAAAAAAAAAAAAAATTAAAACATATTTAAAAAATTGCTGAAGGTGCAGATTTGTGCTCTTCATAAATTCAACCTACCTGCATTTTTGTCTCGAATTTGAATCCGAAGTTGGAAATTTTAAATTCCAAGTCTGAATCAACAAAACACCCACTGATACTGACCTTGAATTCATTATGGCTACACTTATCATTGTCAAGGTTGCAGAAATTATCAGTTTATTTGCAGTGTGTTTGTATTACTTAGGGCAAGAGGCAGGCCTACTACTGTACTTTATGCATTTATGCATTTATTTATGAGCATGTTCCTTTTTAGAATTTGAATGCATAAAATGACAGACTTTATCGTCCCAATCCCGGCTGAGACATCAAGCGCTGGTTTTCTAATTTGTATCTTGTTCAAGCTGAACTCGGCGCAACAAGATTCCCAAATCGTTCCAACTTCTCAGACAAATTGCGTGCAGCATAATGGGATTCTTCTTTGCTTCCATTTGAGGCCAATATGCAAATCGTTTTGGTAATGTTTTAATGCATAAATGTTGTGAAACTAACTGGGAGGAAGAGGCACAGCTGTACTGGTGTTGGAGTAAACCTGATCCATCTTCTGTTTTTAGTGTTTTTTTTATTTTATTTTTTTTTATCTTTAATCTCCAAGCTTCCACAACAACTCCATATAATCCTGCCTCATACCTGAGTTTTCCTCCCAATGTGAAAGGCCCTTCTTCATTTTTTTAATCTTTGAACATAATTATCTCAGAAGCCAGTGCAGATTATCAAAAATACAAAGTGCATAAACAGACAGATGTGTGTCTTATCCTTCCTGCCCTTGTTCTGCCCTTGTGATATATTTATCAGTGTGTTATTTCTGTGTTATATTTATCTGTCCTTGGCTTTTTCTATTTTATCCTGATAATGCTGTGTCTGGGCATAATCGAAAAAACATATCTAGATCAAAAATGAGCTGGAGAGAACATTTTATTCCCAACTGTGTGAAAAAAACTTATTCTGTTGTTCAATCAGAATTACCAACTTTTTTTAACTGAGAGAATTCCTTAGGTTTTAGAACTTTCTAACATATACTCAGGTTGAATTGATATATCACAACATCTTGCAAGTAACTTTGGTTCATTTGTCCTGACAGAACTGAGTCAGATTTTTCACATTTCAATTCTACCAAAGATATTTGATTTTATAGCTACTCTGAGCTTGTGCTTAGGATCATTAACCATTAACCAACTCCCTTCCAGTGTTTTCTTTATCTTTTGCCTTTTACATTTCTATATGATATTCTTTCATCACACAGCCATTTCATGAGGTCCACCAGTCCCTCCTGCAGCAAAACACCCACACAAAATGATGCGACTTGCTTGACAGCTGGTACAACACTCCCAGGCTTACAAGTTTCACTGGTTTCTCCTTCAGATGTATCAATTAGTGCTTAGGGGAGTTATTGATTGAGTTAATATAAACTTGATTGAGCACATTGATTGACTAGTGAAGTGGCCATTTTTTGTTCTTTAGTTAATTTTAAAACAGAAATTCAGATATTTTTGATGATCCGGTAATTTTGATATTGAAGTAATAATTTCTTCCTTCTGAGTGAGATTTTAGCATCTAACTTAGCTAATTTCTTTAGATTTTTCCTTTGTGTTACAGAAGGAAGCAGTGTGTTGGAGGCTCTGGCTTTAAAATAGATGCATAGAAGTGCCTTAATTTAACTAAATGTTGTTGTGAAAATAACCTTTCATAGACTTAGAAAGCCATGACATTTTCATCTGTTTTTTTTTTCAAACTGTTAAAAGATTTAGGCAAAACACATTTTGAAAATCATATATGACCTATAAACAGGACATGGCATTTAAAGATTTAGTGCAATGGTACATCTAAATATCTGGGGTTAGCAGTATGTTACACAGTTCCTGTAAAATGTGTGGACAACAGTCAGAGAAGGAAATGCAGAGACCCATAAAAACATAGCTACGGTCAAACTGAATCTCTTTCCTCTTGTAATAAGTGTAACTTGACATAAAATCAGAAGATGCACAATTTAGTAGAGTTGATGCTTGGAGGTCACTGCAGTAAATCGGCATAAATTACATTTCTGGAAGAGGCCACAGTTTTTCACTTTCTGAACACAATGAGGTTAAATATACCAAATCTGAGCTCTGCCTTTGCATCCGGTAACATAAAGCTTCACCTCCTAAAGGAAAAAAAAACTGCTTTGCAGCGCACAAAACAATTAATCAAATCTGTATTTGGCACCGGAGTTTCCAACCAGTTCCAGCTATGAGTAGATTTTTTTGGAAAAATTAATGCACTTATGTCCTCTTGTTGCTTGACAAATACATCTAATTAATCTTTCTGTCACTTGTCTAATGTATTTTCTGTCTCCTCACAACAAAAGTCAGTGGAGGGCAGAAGGTAGTCCAGCGGCCCAACAGGGCTGCCACTGAGTGTGTGAAGGGGCCGCTAAATGGACGGACTGTATCCCCATTTTTCTTCACCAGGGAAGGTCGAAGCAGTAATTGTAGAGGGTGCATTACCATAAAGGGCGGCCCCAGCTGTCTTCAGTGATTCAATTCAATACACTATGTTCTGTAAGCTGAGAGCAGGGAAAACTTTGGCCAGTTTTCAGCAAACACATTTCCAGCCTAGAAAGGGAGAACGGTGCATAGGTTATAAATAATTCAGGTCTGTTTTTATTTTAATACCTCTTACTTTTATACTGCAGGGTTAACCTTTGACTAATACGTAAGGTTTGCAAGCTGTTGTCATTTGCCTGCATCTTAAATCAACAACAAAACAGATTTTCAAGAGTTCAAAATATAGAATATTCTGGTGACAAACAAAGCCAGCCAGAGAAGACGCTTTACACCTTTCTATGTCCATCAGTTAAAATAATACAACTAACATAATTCTGAGAAACTTTATTTTTAGCTAAAAACTGTATCAGTCAAAGATTGGTGGGATGGACTCCAGTCTCTCTGAAAAGGGTGAACTGATTAGAGAACGCGGTATTCCTGCAATTATTTCTGCTAAAAATGAAGCATCTGGTGTTGTAGTATGATGAATTATAACCAATATTTGTCTTTTCTTCCTTGAACGTGCCTCAGACATTCGTTTCATTTGGGCTGCGATAAACTATCGACCCGGCCAGAGGTATTTCTGCTTTGCTTTTTCAATTTGAAGCAGTTAAAAAAAATTAATGACTTACAAATATAGATTTATTTTTCCTTTATTTCCAAAGAGAACACATTTTCAAAATGCTAGCTTGAAGAAATGCAGAAAACCGACAAATAAAACCATTTTCTAGGGAGCTCTAATTGGAGTCCCAGTGTGCACCACAAAAGTTTAGCTTGTTATGCAATCTGCAACAAGACCCGAGGCTGCTACTGAAAGGAAATTTCCTAAAGATCGATTGATTTTCAGCTTTATCAAACACCCAGCGGAACTTGTTAAAATGATCTCCTGCCCTTATTTCATATGTATGAAAATCCAGCGATGGTCATTCTCTAAATGAAAGGTGAATAAATGAGAGTTCACAAAACAGAAATGTTCCCATATTCACAGAAAACATGCTTTGAGTGAACCTATTAACTAAAGCAATATTCCCTCTATCTTACTTTGTAAAGACTTACAGAAATCAACCAGAAAAATAAGAGAACATAATCAATGGACCTAATTTACTCAGGCAGAGCTGCAGAAAACACAACTAGTCAGTTATTGAATTAACACCAGGATAAACGGCAAAGCAGAGCTGGGTGTCAGAAACATTCAAAGTTCAAATTGAGGGTTGAACAAGTTTTCAACGGCTCATTCAGAAAAGATGAAGTTATTTTTCTACACAAATTACTACATTAAATAAGTGTAATTGTGCAGTGGTTTATAAAATGTTGATTTGTCCAGAGTAATGTTGAACATCAAACCAAAATATGTGTTATTCTCATTGCATCAAAGAACTTTCATTAGGATCATTGAGTATATAGTCTTATATTTCTGGTTGTAAGTCTTCATGAAGGAAGGTAGAGGGAATGTTACTTTAGTTAAATAAGACTCACTGAAAGCATGTTTGCTGTGAATATGAGCCAATTTGACAACTGAAGCTTGTTTTTCAGTTGAATTTTCACAAGTAAAAATGAAAGTTGAGTTGGAGTGCAGTAAGGTCTGCATTGGAGTGATCTCCATGTATCTTAACCTTTGTTCTCCAGATCACATAGAAATGTCTCTGTAGGCTCTGGTCAAAATAATGTATTTCTAATTTAGAGATTTAGAAGGCTTTTAATTATACCAGAACCTCAGAAATTGGGTTTCCATTGAAACATAAGTTAGCAGAATCCTTTTCTTATTGGGTTTATAATACACAGTGGTGGTTTCTGATATGGGCAACTGCCCAGGGCGGTTATGTTTTGGGTTTTGTTATAACAAAAACAAAACATTATTTTCCTTTAGTAATCTTTGAAGAAATTATTACATGTCTTCACTCTTCACTGAATTTTTCTACTGGCATGTCTTCTACTGGAAGACATGCCAGTAGAAGACATGTAAAAGCTGATTCCTGATAATAATTGATTTCAGAGTATTTATTTGAATTTATTTTCAAAATCCCTTACATTTTTATCTTTCAGGTGATTGTAAAGAAATATTCATCAAAAGAAATGTACAGAAATGCCATATCTTTACACAATAGAGGTTAGTCCCCAAGAAGGTAGATTTGTTTTCTCTAGTAGTTTGCGATGAATTGGTTTATGAACAGTATAATGTAACTTATCTCCATAACAGCACACAACAGTATTTTTCCTTGAATTTAATTATGCAGCATGCTCCTTTCTTATGTTTATGACACACAACTGTTTTTCAGCCTATCTCAGAAATCAAATTATTGTAAAAAGCCATCAGTTTGCTTCTGATGAAAATCATATTATGCACTGAATGTTTATAGTATAATCAATCAGATCACTGGTTGCATGTTCCCAAAGACGCATCATGCCACCTTTAAACAACCGTTTATCATCGTTGAGTATTCTTATTACTGCGCCGCATCGTTGAGGTGAAACCTTTGCACCAGTCCAAGCTTCTTGTTTTGCTGCCACGAATAATGTTTGTGCTCCTAATCTGTGTCGTCTCCTCTTCTCTAATACACTGACACAATGCATTAATTTGTATGCATTGCAGTCATTTTACCTCCACCAGACCCAAGTCCATACCAGACACACATGAATAATTCAAAAGCTGAAAAAACAGTGAGCTCTAAATTGTATATTAATTCTAAAATTGCACAGTACCCCCTGGGACTGGGTTACAATTTTAATAACTTGTCACAGCTAAACCAAAGAGCAGAGCGTTTCGGTGCTTTTCTCAGACAAAATTATTTGACTCCCTGTTGTTCCATTTCACTACACGTTATTATCAAAATTTAATTTGTAATGGTCTTCATACGGTTCGACTCAAGTCAATGTAGAAAGAGGGAGTAGTTGTTTTTTTTATATAGGAATGTGGGGGTGAGGCATCTAGAAAGGGATAGTAGGACAGAAGTGTAGTTTTGTTGGTTTTGTTCCTGCAGGACTGTGTGGTCCTGAAAGTCACCTGCAACCTTTGACCCATTTACCCTTAAAGGTATAGTTCAGGTTTTGGGAAGAGGGATAGATGAAGATGGTCAAAGCAAAGCTTGTTTTGAAGAAGATTGTCTGTTCCTAAGACCACTCAGGCTACCTGAAACAAACATATTTAGACTTTTGATAAGATGGACAGATGGAAACAAATCAAAACTGTCTACACCATAGTGACAGATTTAGAGTAGTTCATAGCCAGAGTTTGTAAAATGGGTCTGAAGAACTAGCCGTAGTCTCTCAGAGTATGAGTTGATGTGTAAGGCTTTGACAGTTCTCTTTAAAATATTTAAGAGTGAATTCTCAAAGTAACTGGTAACCAGTAAGGGGAACTCCAGACGGATGTCGTGTGGCCTTCTTGTTCCAGTTTGCAGTCTCACTGCAGCGTTTTGTCCCACTAGAAGACAACAAAGTTCCTGTTTGAGACACAAAAACCAGACAAAGTTGTAAAATGTTTCACAATGGATGGAGCTTCAGTATATCCTGAGCCTCTGAATTAGCTTGGTGAGACTTTAGTGCCTCCCACATTGGCAGTCCATCTTCCTCCCCGGTTATAATTGCACTCGCATTGTGGTCTTGATAAAAGTCGATTCTAATTAGTCGGCCAGGATAAAAAAAGCAGCAAGACTCAGCATTTTTAACAAGTCAAATGTTTTGTTGTTTGTTTGTAGACATTGGCATCCAAAGAATCACAAATTTTTTAAGATATTTGTTTTATTATTGTATAATTTGACTTTTAAAAAATGCATTTTAAATTACTGCATATATGAATGACTGAATAATAAAGTTTTAGACTTAATTTAAGAAAAGGGAAAATATAATCTGTTTCAGCTTCCTTACAGAAACCCTTCTTTTCAAATTTTTTTTTGTCCTACACATGCAGTCACCATTTGCTATTTGTTTTTATGATGGCTATGAAGGAGAATACTAATGTTCTCATAAATTGACTCTACCAGGCCATTAGAATAACATTTAGGAGCCATTTTGCCGTGTACTATTCTGACAGGCAATTTGTTTTCAGGTTTTCTGGTTGCTTAATGAACTTTCAGTTAACATTAAAATGCTCATCTGAAAATAACACAAGGGTGGGGAAAAAAGGGTGAGTGATGGGTGTCGTGGTGATCATCCGGACTGCCAAAGGAAGCAGAACCTGCTGCATATTTAACAGGATCAACAATATTCCCATCAACACTCAGCTCCAGCGTATAAATGACTCCCAGGATGTTGATAAGCATAATTTTTGGCAAACCATATCCTAAATGTGTAGAATTAAATGGAGTGAGACAAATCTAATTGAGATTCATCAGTAATTCGTAGTGATCTGCATGAACCCTTGCTACTTACAGTGGATAATGATGAAGGCTTGGCAATAGGAGCGCTGCCGTTTCCATCTGAAGGTCAGCGCAGTAATCATAGGAAGGAACATTATCCTGAAGGTCGGTTCCTGCTTTCAGCCAACATTAACTTTAATGCACCTTTCATCTGAATGGCAGGACCGCATCAGTGTCAAAACATGAAAATTACCCCCCAGAGCTCCACACGATCCACTCAGTTATTTTATTGTATGTAGTGTCCAAACTAACTGTTACTTTTTAAAGTTATGTGTATTACCCTGCTGGAATACGTTCTAAATATTTTCTTTGAAGTCTTGATCCAAATGCTTTTCTAACTCCGCCAGTAATCATCTTGGAGCAGTG
The DNA here is from genome assembly GCA_903067075.1 of Micropoecilia bifurca. Lineage (NCBI taxonomy): Eukaryota > Metazoa > Chordata > Actinopteri > Cyprinodontiformes > Poeciliidae > Micropoecilia > Micropoecilia bifurca. The sequence continues at coordinate 16,760 of CAEGAF010143208.1, read as the reverse complement.
ACAGCCACCTTCATATCCAAGACTGTTTGGGATCAAATTGAAACAGGTTAAATGAGGAGGGGGACTGGTTGGGGTTTGGGTTTCCTAACACTTTGCTTCCAAAACCTCCTAATTGTATCTTGTTTAGTCTCACTATTTGCATGCAGAGAAACCAAGTGAAATATTATGCATGCATAGTCTATGTGTGTATGCTTCCACTCAGCAGGGAGTGTGGCATATAGCTGCAAATTAAAGAAAAAAACGCAACTAGAATTTTGATTTGTCTTCTTTCATGTTTTGAGATCTGACATGGTCTTTTATGTGTTTCATCATTGTGAGAAAACAGTCCTTTGCTGCTGCTTTTTGTTAGACATGAGTAATGTGAGCTTTAATGTTTTCACCATTCAGTTTAAGTCCTAATTCTTGCTGACATGTGCTTGCCTTTGGAAATAGCCTCTGTCATTTGTAAATTGTGAACGGGTGAAAGATGAAAGCCTCAGTTTGAAGCAAACAACCATACAACTATAGTGGAAGAATTGTACTATTACTTTAGAGCCATGAAACAAATAGAATGACACAAAATGGAGTCCTTGTAAAATATAGCCTTGTCCCAGTAAATGTCATGTAGTTCAAAGTGCTTGCTCTAATAATCCATAACACAATAAGGGAAAATACATATGTTCCCACTAAGTGTGAATCATACTGTGCAAGGTATAATTGTGCAAGGTTTTGTCTTATTGTTTAACATAATTTCTGCCATCTATATCAATTACAAAGAATTGCATCCAGGAGCCTGAACTGCTGATTAGTCTTTGTAGTCAAACATCACCTTCAAACTACTACAAAGTCAATCTGCTGGGAAAACAAACCCTCAACATGCAACAAGTCCAAACCTACACACCTAATTGTCACAGTCAACTTCACAAAACTAAAATTCACATCAGCTCTGTCTTTACCATCAGAGAGGACAGTAAAGGATTGCTTTGCAAAAAATTGACTCTCTGGTCCACTTGGTGTTCAAACTGTGCCAGAGTTCATTCAAACTGAATCAAGTCTGAGCTTTGTAGGTGGACCAGCTTGTTTTATGGTCTACATCAGAGTTTGAGTCACACTTCCATGATCAAACTGGGGTTAGATGAAAGCAGACCAAATGGTAGTGTGAATGCTCTCCCTGTCTGAACGAATCAAACTTCAACATTTAATGAAGTTAATGCTAATAATAAAATTGCATTTGGTTCAGACATCTGGTTTGGTTTAAAAATGCAGTTTAAGAAGTCGATGTGTTACCTTTTATTCTCGTTTTTTTCAGATGTGAATTTCATAATTATAAACGAATTGCTCTTGCTTGTTAGACACAGAGGTGACTAAGAATATCAAAAATTGTCCCTAAAACCATTAAAATAGAAATGTTCTTTCACACATTTTTGCATTTAGTCTCAGGAGAAACACCACTTATTATACGATGTACAATCTGGAGGTTTGAGCTGCTTCTGTGGAGTGGAAGTTCATTTATTAACTACAAAACTGATAAAGGTGGGAGGTTAGAATTACAACTGTTTAAGAGTTGGTACTTTTTGGATTCTGAAATCCTAACATTGCATTCATCCATGTTTCACTTTAATACTGAAAGAGTTTCTACATACCCAAAAGTGTAACACTGTGCCTTTTTTCTACCTTAAAAACTGGAAGATTCCACTGTAAAACTGATTAAAATTTCCTTCCTCAATTACTGTAAAGACTTCACTAAAAACGCCTAGTGGACCTGTTCTCGCAACAGAACCGGGGAATCAGTCAGGGGAAGACGAGCTGCTCATCTGTGCACAGTTTGCATACCAAACAGCTCACTGTAATGTGAAGTAGTAATGTCAGAAGCGTGGGGTACTTACAATTAGTCGACAATCTGTGATAAATGGGGCTGTTGGTGGGAACGCGCTCAGTGCTGCGTCCTGATGTGGACAGAATGAGAGAAGAGCCGAACCCACGTACAGTCATTAGGAGAGCAAATGAAATGGGACGGAGAGTTGCCAAGTGGCTGCCAGGTGCTCTCATCCTCTCTTTACGCATGCTGTGATCCAGGGATCCACACACACACACACACACACACACACACACACACACACACACACACACACACACACACACACACACACACACACATACATATATGCTGTCGGAGGCTGGAAGTAATGCATTACTTTTTGACTTGTTTCTTCGGTTCACTACAGCTTGACATCTATCGTTACAAAGTTTTACTTCTCTATATTTCAGACCTGAATAGTCTGATACCTTTTTGCACATATGTATGAAACATAAATAAAACTGTCTTTGTTGCATGCAGAGGTGCTCAAGGAGATTTGTCACTATGTTTAATCTACACAAGTGTCTGTTTTCCCAATAGATAAATGATTAAACTGCCAAATTAATTATCTGTGATTTAAAGTTGTAAATCAAAGTAGTATGAGAATCTGTACAAGGGAGATGTTTTATTAAGCAATGAAGAAGACAGCTGGGATGCAGCTATTCATCTTTCTGAAAAATTGACAACCTAAACGATATTCCGTGGATAGTTAATTTATAAAGTTTTGATTCATTTTTGCAGCAAATCTTCATGGCAGTTTATTTTTGGTTAGAGTTGTTGGACAATCTTTCATTTTTGTCTGTTTTGAAGGCTTGATGACTTGAAGGCATTTAAATTCTACATTTTGCAAAATCTACCCACCTGCTGTCACTTGTGTTTTCAACAAACTACAAGATTATTTATTTGTAAGCTCAACCCATCCTACACATCTAATACCAGCAGCAAAAGTACTACTGATTTGTACCCTGCGTTCAAAGGTTAGCATGTAGAAGGAAAGCCACGATTTATGCAGTAATGATAGGTGTGGAATGTGCTTTATAAAAATACTGAATGCAAAAAAGACACAGCCACATAGATCACATTGTGGACATCCAGACACATGGGATGTACTTTGGTAATAAAATGTTAATCCTGCTCTTTTTCAAATGTGGCACTGTTGCCAGTGGGTTGATCAAATTTACATGCCAAAATTAATCATTTCCCAGTGGTTTGTAATCATTACAATAAAGATGCCCTTTGTATGTAAATCTACTTTTCAATTTCTAAGTAATGATAGCAATTTCTACTACATTCGCATGATTATAACTGCATTGCTGTCTTAGCCGTTTCTTTTTTTTGCTGACAGCTTAACCGAACATTATTTTACATGGAAACATAGTAAGTGCAGCGGTTTGACGTCTGGTTGCTTTATTTCTAGTTCATGTTTTACTGTATAAAAATTTATTAAAGACTTCCAAAAATGGAAAGCCAAGAACAGACTCAAGTTTAAAGGTTTTTATTCTGGATTTTAGTGGAAGAGCGCTGTATAGAAGCTCACTGGGGTGGAAGCAACATCATCAATGTTTCAAACAAAGTGTGTTGCTCCGCTTCAAAGGGCTGAAAGAGCTCATGCCTCAAATAGATTTTCATAAATTGTTCAAAAGTTGTTTATGCCACCAGGAGCGAAGGTGTTGTCACACTGCTGCAATTACCAGATGGTAAAGTGAAAAAAGATTGTTTCAAAAGCTAATGCAACACCTCTGTTACCATGTTGATGGAAACGCGCCTTCAACCACACGGAGGGCAACCGGAAATTAATCCTTCACTTGCCTTATGAAATCTCTGAACTGCCCTTGAGACCTCTACAAATAAAACAAAAAATATTTATTCATTGGAAGGTTTTTTGCTGAGAATTATTTGAAAGTGTTTTCTCTTGAAGCAATTTAATTTTTAACTGTCTTGTGTAACATGATGATGTGACTGAACTGCATGACCGCTCATCAAATCAACTTTTGTGGTTGGGATAAATCAGACAGCAAGAGAACAGTTAGTCCTCAAATTTGATGTTTTGGAAGTAAAACAAAATGGAAAATAATTATGATGCTCATAATGGCAGTGTCAGCTTTCTTAAGAGCCAGAGGGGGGAATTATGCAAAATCTACTTTTATAAGTTTCATATCTTTTGTCATGTTTTTATCTCAACAAACACATACCTGGATTATTGCTTTTATTACGTAATATGTATATTATGTATAAAACATAGCATGACAAAAAGTTGAATTAAAAATACTGTTTAACATCAGAAGACTATCAACTTAAAATATCCCAATTAAGGAAACCAATTATTAATATCTAAATGTGAAGAGCAGTTGTGAGAAAATGACATTACTTGAATGCAGCATTATTTTAGTTGCTGATTCATTTTTTTTTTATCTCCGTTTCTTATTTGAGAGCCAGTTTAACTTTGTGAACTGAGTGAAACCAGAGCCTTAAGTGTTGTTTACTACACTCTTCTCTCTCTGAGGAGTTAGAGTAGTTGTGATGGAAAAGATCAGATAAATGCAAGTCCAACAGTCTCCATTTAGAAAAGGAGAGAAAAACATGACAGAAAAAGAATCTTGTACATGTCAAAAAGATTTCACAAAATTCTGGAAACATGTTGCCTAAGTGGATGTGAGCATTCAGATTCAGAATGAAAACTGTAGCTATCGAGATGCATTTTTAAAGGCTTATACAGCATGCTTTTGAAATGTTTCTTTCAAGATGATTTATATTCATCTTTAAATTGTGTTGGCCATGCTAAAGTTTATCTGATGTATATTTTCACATTGAGTGTAAATGGTTCTGTCTGGGAGTGAGTTGAAAACTAGCGTTCCGAACAGATTGGAGGTGATTGAGAGAATAAGGGGACACTGACATCGAGACAGTTGCATTTGTCAATTGTGTTAATGAAAAGAGCAAGAACAGACTTTTACAGGTCACAGAAGCTTAAAAAAAAGGCTTGATTTTAGTTAGAAAGCATAGATGATAAAAGTCAGGCTAACTGCACGGGCAATTTGTCTAAACTGTTGTTGAAAATGGCACCGAGGTTTTTGACAGTCGCAGAATTGAGTTGCCAGAAGTCCAAAGTTTGTGGCAGCTTTGTCACAAGAAATATTTTTTTTAAAATTAATTTTAAAACAGAAAGTATTTACTTTAATGCTGCAGTATGTAAAAAAAAACAAAAAAAAAAAACAGTAGTTCTTCTACTTACTCCTGGTATTAACTAGAGACAACCAATCAGAGCCTGGATGAGGATTTTAGCGCTGTTCATTAATTTTTGCAGCTGGTTCACTGCAGCATAGTCTGCTACCACTGCTAAGGTTAGTTAGCATGGCCACCAATGACAGCAGGTAAATTATTTTCCTGTAACGACAAGTTGCTTCTCCTTTAGCACATTGAGCAGCGCTTACACAAGTTCAGTGACAGCTCTGATTGGGCAATTTTGAGGTCTATTTCTTCAAACAGCAGTAGCCTAGAGGAGGTGCAGGAACTCAAACTTTTCACAGATTATGTCTCAAATAAGTGTCAGGACAAAATGACAGTTGTGAAACCCTTTTAATTTTTTTACATTCTTCAGCTTTAAGAGAAATGTACACAATCTACAACTTTCAGATCTACACTATTCAATATTAGCCACTCTGAACTCCCCTCTATCTTTCTTCTCTTTGCCCTGGTGAGCTGAGTCTGTAAAACTTTGATGACTCCATTAAAAAATTAGTCTGTAATTTGAAAAATACCAGTTTTAGCACTAAATGCCGGGCTGTCCACCATTCCTCATTAGTATATGGTGTCAGCTGAGCAGACAGCTGGATGTGCATGCTGACAACAAATCACTGCGCCCTTCGCTGACCCTGCTGGTGGCAGAGGATGCCTGACTGTGCAGCACAAATTCATTGAATAATCATTACGCTATGGCACAACGGGGAATTAATAAACTAGCAAATTGACTGACTCAAATCAGGTCACAGAATTCAGACTCGTATCTCGTCTAAATCCTCTCCGATTGCTGGAGGATAAGGCAGGACTGCGTTTGGGGAGACGTTGGCGATGTGATTGAGACAGTTTAAGTCGCTTTGTTTGCCCTCATATCCGACTGGAAAATACAAGCTCTGTTTTTGAGCATTTTGTTTTGATGGAAAAAAGGCTCTCAAAGTTTTTCTGAAACATTTTTCATGCGTTTTGACAAATCGTTGAATATGTCTGTATTTAAAGATTGTGTAAAACTTACAGTTGTATATAATAATTGAATCTTATTGTATTTTTGCCAATCAGGTTTATATCTTACTTTAACCACTTGCATAGGCTGTACAGGTGACCATCTTGTCCATTTTTTTTTCCTGTGAATGAATAACTGAGGCAGGGGGTCTTCTGTTCCAAGCTAATTGCATTAGATTGTAATTCCAGTGAAACATTAATCTCCCGTCAATAATTATAATTCAGCCATAAATCATAAACCCTGCAATGTGACAAATTTTGGCTATGGGAATCAGATTGGCCATATTTTATTGTTTTAGTGAGAATGATTGCAAATATTACTTTTTCTTTTCATTTATTTTAAAAATATTTTTCATGGTTATTGCTCGTATTATGTTTGCCTTCCCTGCTTTTGTTGCACAAAAACATTTATACCATTTATCTAATTGCTGCTGTTTTATTGTCTTACTTTGCTCCCTCTACAGCACTTTTCTCAATTTCTGTTTGCTCAAATTTTTACAGTTACATTTGTTGCAAGCATAATTTATTTATTTATTTTTTGCAAAAATGCATATCAAAATATTTGATAATGAAATTATTCAGCCACAAAAAAACCCCAGATGTTAACGGCAGGCATTAAAGAATGATTGTAAACATTTTGTTGCCTGCAACTTGGCTGAGCACCGACCTTTAAAAAGCCTGAACTGCCAGTGACATTTTTTTAGTCTGAAAATTTGCTAACTAATTTGTTAACTAACAGCAAGAACTAATTTTAATTTCAGCTAAAATTATTCTGCAATAGGAAGCAAATTCACCATTCTAACATGAAACCATTTTGGTTTATTTTTCAAAATTTGTTTTTAAAGTTTAAAAAATACATTTTGATAATGCCAGTCATAAATTAGTGTATTGACTATGCCATTTTCTGGGTATCAATTTTATTCTGTCGTTGAGTTTGCTAAAAAAAATTTAATCGTCTGAACTACCACCAACATCGGCTCATCTCATTTTCAAATTTAAATGCTTCCATCTGTCGTAAACTGAAACGAGTGTGAAATGTTGACTGAAAAGTGGTTTATTTAGACTACACTTGTAATTGGGCTCACATGTAATCCTCCTGTTACAATCCTGTTGGCAGATGTGATTTGGCATGGTTGTGTGATTTTGTCTTACAGACATGGAAAGTTGTTTTGGAAAAAGGGACAAACATTCTTACTACACATTTTGTAAATAGTTGTATAGCCAAAATAAATACATAAACAAATAAATTCAAATTATATGATTTTGGTCATGAAAGAACTGTGATGCTATTTTTATTTCACAAAATCTTTTATTAAGGCACATTAATGGATAATATCTTCAATCACATAAATTACATGTTATTTTGGGTACTTAGCTTTATGATGGTCCACAGAAAAACATAGCAGGATGCTGCTCTCCTTTATTTGCTGCGTCCAACAAGTAACATTGTGGAAAAACAAACTCGGAGTTTAAATCTGTTAGTTTTGAAGTTTAGCCTTAAGTTGATATTCTATTTTTTCTTACGCAGTTCAGAGTAATAAAAGACATTTTATGTCAAAGTTTCTAAACGTACACAGTGAGAGAATAAACACTTAAAGTCATAATATGCACAAACACATACTCTCAGACATTGTGAATGTGGTGTCTGACCTGTTCTTTTATAGATAAAAATTAAAAATGACAGACAATGATGCAGATCCTGGTTTGTCTAAATGTCTTCCAGCTTCTTCTTTGTTTTTATTAATTTAATGTGTCCATGGACACTTATGGACGGACCTTAATGTGTATTTTCCTGTTCAAATGGATAAGGTTTTCTGAAAAGCTACATTTGAAAACTGTATTTAAAACCACTTGAATACAATTAATGTCATGTATAAGTTGTTAATGAGTATTCACACATTAAATCTAAAACAATTTGTTCCTCCTTTCATAACCTTTAGATCAACATGTAACAGTAAAACCTAACAGTATTTTCTTTTTCTGTTTCCAACGTATCTCTTGACTCTTAGTCAAAAGAACTGTCTTAAGTGTGAAAAGCTGGTTTACGGTGTGTGAACTAAACTGATGCCTGTCAAGACTTGTTAGTGTTTATACAGATCAAAAGGTCCACAGACCACAGCAGAATAAAACCATTTCTGGAAAGAACCCCTCATAGAATATTTATGAGAAAAATTACCCTCACTGCCCCAGAAATGAAGTCATTTTAAAGACAGTGATAACTTTATCACCACACCTGCTTTACCACCAACTCTGCTCCTCTTCCTGCTATTCTTCTATGCCTTTACCTTTAAGTTGAATAAAATCTTCAAGGTTTCTGTCCTTGCTGTTTTTGAAAGGATCGCTTTGTTTCCAGATATGTTAGTTTCTTTCTGGCACACATTACTCCTACTCAGGTCATTGAGTCTGAAGTGTTCATTCAAATGCAGATTACAGGGCATAAATTAACATGTGAGGAGTAAGTCACGTTGGCAGGGGAAGCTTATGCACTGTTTTATGGCAATGTCCTGTTTTAAGCACCTGTATGATGCACAGAAGAGCTTTGATTGTATAAATAGGTGCATATTCCTGTTTAAATCAGGCTTCAGTCTAAGGCGTCATGAAGGGAGCAGGCAAATGACTCAGATATGCACATTGACTCTGAAGTTGCTACAAAACGAGCTTCTTTGGTTCCAACTTAACATTACACTAAAAGAAAGTCAGCAAAGCTTTAAAAGTATTGTTTCTTGAATTGCTGCATAGAAATTTTAAAATGTTATTATGCTATTTGTAGCATGTAGGATTCTGCCATTGGACAATTTTGCACAATTTACTATTTTTCCCCCTAAGTTTTTCAATATGCAGTTATGTTGCTTTTCACCTCTTTTTGTCACAATTTCACAAAACCATTAAATCTTTAGCAGAATTACTCCACCACCCTATGCATCTTAGACTATTCAAATCCTGGGGTGGTTGATGGTCAGGGCTGTAGGGGGGCTCATTTCCTTTAGTAAGTAAATGTGTTTTGTTTGTCATACCTGCCAGGTTCCCAGCTTACCTTTCTTGTAGTCTCCAATTAGAAAAAAACCCTACTATTTAACATTTTTTCACTTTCCAGTTGTTAAATATTGCCTTACCAAAGATTGTGTCTGTATTTTTACATTGTCCATCCACTCCTACATTAAAGGCAAAATTATTAAAGCATGTAATAACTCTGGCAGTTAACCACTGTGTTTAAGATTTGGATTCTGATTTATTCCATCCAGTAAGTGTTTAGATCTACATTATTATAGAAAATGTCAACCCTTGAGATATTTTAAAAAGGCTCATTTTCTTTTTAATTGTCCATGGAGAGGTAAAAATGGGTTGCACCTGTATTTGACTGTCTGGCACTTTTCATGATATAAAAAGCTTTGAATACATCAGATATGGAGCTTTCAGGTGCAAGGCCATGTCTGGAAAGTTGAAGATAGAATTTATCACGGTTGTATGGAGTTTCTTTCTCTACATTTTTTTTTTCTTTCATGTGTTCAAATAATATGTATTATTCCATTTTGACTCACAAGTAAAAGTCTTTGAAATAGTCATTAAACCACCAAAATCTTTATAAAAGAACAATCTGAGCTACTGTAGAAAAAATCATTATCACACAAAGGTTGTTTTCTCTGCAAATGAATGTTAAATTCAAGTTTGTTAAAAAAACAAATCATTTCAGTGGTGCCTTTGTATCTCCAAATAATAATTTTTTGTACCTTTAGTGGACGGTTTAGATTGAATTTCTTTTTTTTGCATTATTTATGCATATGACTTACTGGTGGCCTGGTGAGAAATAAACCTTCCAGTGCTGATAGTGCTTTTCTGTCAAGCAGCCTGTGAATTTTAAAAATTACATTCATCTGAAAATAGAAGCTTAAATCCAGGGTTTTCCATCTATTCTGGCAGATGCATAAATACATCAAACATAAATGGATTCATTTTCTCCCGTTGTGTTTTCTCTCTAGGTTTTATGGGACACAGCAGCTATCCGGGTCCATGTGAGCATAAATACTGTGGCTTGGGACGCCATTGTGTGATCAACCATGAGACTGACCAAGGAGAGTGCAGGTGTTTGGATCATTGCAAACCACACTACAAACCAGTGTGTGGTTCAGATGGAAAGCTGTACCAGAACCACTGCGAGCTTCACCGGGCCTCCTGTCTCCGAGGACACAGGATTACCATCATGCACAGTGAGGAGTGTTTCTACAAAGGTAAGTGACTGTGTGGCCTTCCTTTGGTGATGGATCATTTAGTTGAGCTTTTATTCTAAGGCCACTGACATTGGCTCTGTAAAATTAGGGATTTACATTTTTTGAGTTTATGGTGAGAAAAAGACAATGCATTTTTAAGTTTTTTTATTATTATTATTGCATTGGACCCCCGCCTCTTTATGGGTCCGTATTCTCAGAATTTTCTGTGGAAAGTAATTTTTTTCTACTATTGAATTTATTTGTAGAGCATATCTAAAATGCTCGGCAGAAAATGCAGGTTGTGAAATTGGAATACTAGGCACAATGCTAATTAGTCATTGGCTGGCGTCTCCTAAGCAGCCAATCAACCCCAAAGATTGATTGATTGATTTACCCCAAAGAGTTAAGTAAGACTGTAAATATTAGATTCTGTGGTAATACTAAGACGGTTACACTTTGCATATTGGTGCACATTAAGGTGTATTTAGTGTTTGAACCATTAAAAGGTGCATCTATACCCATCTCAAGTATTTGTGGATTTTAGGTATGTATGGGCAGCTGTGGTCCCATTAATACATGTTATATAATAAGTATTCCCTGGAATCAGGTACTGAACCACAGACCAGCATCACAATAATGTGAGGAAAGTTGTGGATCAATGTAGCAATTCAGAGCCTGTTCTAGCCATTTTGGTTCCCTGGACAAGCTTAAGGTCAGTTTTACTAGGTATATGACACATCGTCTGACGTACCACTAGCACATTCTGTTGGATTAGGTTACTTACATATTTTAAAGCAACACAGTGCTGATTTTGCATTCAGATTTTAAGCACTTTCTTACTGAGAATATTGTCAAAGAAAACTGTCATCTTTTTGTGAGTTTTATTGGCTCTTTGGTAATCACAGTAAAAGCACATCAACACTTGCAGAACTTGTTTGGCGTATCAGCAACAAAGAGGTCACAGCAGTACCCAGACTGTGATTTACTGGCAAAACAACGCTCCTTTAACACAGCGTAGATGTTGCAACATTGAGAATAAAGCACACAAACTGAAAATAGCAGCTCTGTTTGAAATGCACAACTCTGTTTAAAACTAGGGGCTAGGCCATGGTTATACATTCTTCATATTTCCCTAGAGAAGCCTGACTGTTCTACACCATGGTTTGTGTATAAACACTGCAATTATTCCAAGTCCCATGAAATGAGGCTCTTCTCCATTCTTGCGATCCAAGACATCATTGAAATAAGAGCTCCTGACATTGCTGTTCCATTCTAGGCAAAGAGAAAAGCAACAAAACACTCACAGAGAGCAAATGCAAAATGTAGCAAGTCTTTTTCAATTTTCCTGTTTACTTGCTAACTTTGAAAAGTAAATTCAAGGAATATAGGGAGAGGGGCTGTCTTAGATCTACATATTGTCTCACATGAAGCCTTCTGTGGTTGCCACAACAAAGCATCACATCAAGCTAAAAAAACATTTGCACAAAATCCTTTGTTTAGACATAAAAGGTGTCAGTACAATTTAGAAAATAATAAATTCCCACTGCAATAAACGATCTAGAAGGTGCCACATGAGATGGCATACATTATGGGTGTAAAAAAAAAAAATCCAATGCAAGTACAGCTAGTGTTAACAATTGGCGCCGGTGAGTCATCTCAATCACAGAAAACGGCCTGGAGATCAATGATACCCTGGTGAGTGATGGTTGTAATCAGCCTTTCTCCTGCACCTTGTCCTGTCAGACTGTCTCTTCCCTCCTTTTCTACACCCGGTATTCAAGATGCAGAATGGGATATTTGACCAATGTCAGGCAATCAATATTAGATCAACGGGAGCCAAAGGAGGACTAAAAGATACACAACTTCTTTTTTTCTCCATTTCATTCCTTGCTCAGTCTCGCCAGGTTTTCTTTTCGCTGTGACTGATATGTAATCAATTATTCAATGGAGGAACACTCAAGGGAGAGAACAGTTTTATCCCCCTCTGGTTGATTTGAAATCTCTGCTGTAGGCTTCAAGTTTAAAAGTGTAAAAATAAATAAATCTATGATTACCATATTTTTCTAAAAGCTTGAAGCTTTACACAGGGGAGCAAAGATTTTCTCAAAATCACATAGCTGCTGAAATTTGTATCTACAAAAGGACCTATGTAAATCAAAAGGAATGAATAATTGAGCAACAGTAATGGAGCCTAAACAATAAAATTACTAAGATAAATAAAGAGTGGAGGAAAGGACGAATGTAGATGTCATCTTCTGCAGTAGTCCTAAGGTGGTTTCTGCTGTGTGGATTAGTGCATTTTAAGGTACATTTACTCATAGGCAGTTTTAAGCATTTTTAGAAGTATTTGTAGATTTTAGCTATTTATGGGCAGCTGTGGCCCCTTACTCCTGCAAAAACCTGAGTCCTCTGTGTTCTGGTCAGATGGTAAATACTCCCTAGAATCAGTTGCTGAACACAAAGCATTTCACAGTAATATTGAGGAAAGTAGTTTTTCCAGGATATCACTTTCAAATGCAACTGATTTGTCTAAAAAATATCCTTTAGTAAAGTCATTCAGGTAGTGCTGCGTTTAAAGCTGAAGACGAATCATGATTATAATAGTAATTTTCCTCCAAAGCGTTGGATTGATAATCTAGAGCAGTGGTTCCCAAACATTTTCTCCTGCGCGCCCCAGTGGTTTCCAAGTTTCCAAACATTTTGGGTGGCCTCTGGTCTTTGCCTTTGGAGTCTGTCTCCGGTTTTCTTGGCATTCAGACTCAAATGCTTTCAAACCACACCAGAGTTCACTTCAATCGAACTGAGACCTTGGTTTGTAGGTGGACCAAAGTTTTCTTTTTTGTTCCGCATCAAAGTTTGATTGGACAATAACACCTCCCTAAACAAACCAGACTTTCTTGGACATAAACTAGAGTTGGATTAAAGTGAACTGAACAGAACTGGTGTGAATACACCTTAAATATTGCACAATAACAAAGTTAAGTTAACAAGTTGGACACACTATAATCATTTTTTGCCATATTCCTATGTCTTTGCATTGTTGGCCCATTAGATTAACCTTTAAAGTGTGTTGTTTTACCATTCTCTCTTTCAGGTAGAGTGAACTAATATTCAGCAAAGAGAATATTAATTTTAATTGATGACAATAAATGTTGTACTTTCACTGCTGTCTCAAGAACTGTCCAGAAGCTTGCAAGTAGAAACTACACTTCTCTCATTTTCTGGTTTTAAAGTGTGTCCAGGCTAATGTTGACAACACCAGTTGGCACATTTCACTCTCCACTCTCCATTTTGTTCACGTCTTTTATGGCGGACATAGTATGAAATTTAGAATAAGGTGACAGCAGGTACTGGAAGTTGAGTACAGTTGTCTACTCTGATATGACCATTCACAAACACGGTGACTGGGGATATTCTTAATTTAACGTGCATTTTAAATTACTATATGCCTACCTCTACCAAAGGTCAGAGCCTCTGTTGTGTAGACATGCACAGATAAAAAAGAAAACACCAACCTGTATACCCATTTTTCACATTCATGTGAAATAAAAGTTTTTACTTCCTTATAATTTTTACTTCCTTATAATTAAATTGACTGGCAGCTACACACCTCCTGGCCCTCAGCAGCACATAACGTTAACACAGCATAACAGTATTGTAGTGACTGGGTTATAAATTATGAAGCACCGTTGTTTGACAGCCCTGTCTTGCTCTGGTTGCTCTGAATATACAGTATTCTTTGTCCAGCATACCTGATCCGAATGACATCTTGTCATTAATTTCAGTAGAACCGTTTTAATGAGCCAACAATCTAAAGACATTGTAATGTTATCATGCCATGTTAGTTTTTGTCTTCGGGAACTGAGGTACTTCCTATGAGCTGATACTTTTTGTGACAGCAGCAAAAGGACCATTGTGTGTTAAAGTAGCTTTAAACTGATTGAGTTTAACAACCACAGGCTGTTTTTAAATGAACTGTCAGCCCCAGATGGATGACCTGCTCCTCTAATGCTCTGCTGACTGCCACAATGCCATCCATATTTCCTATAGGTTGGCTAAACAAAAGCTGAAGTAGCATATTATCACTCACTAATATTTTGTTATCTCTTTTCATTAAGGTACAGCCTTAATACATTTGGTTGAATTCATACTTTTTTGATCTTTTAGATGAGAAAAATCCCTTCAATTTTCAACAAAGTTGTGTTTAAGACAGAGGAATGTGGATTTTAATATTAGAGGAATGACATTGCTACTTTAGACAAATTTGCTTTTAATTTCAATATACTAATGTGATGTTTGTTTTATGATTTAAGATATTCTGTTATGAAATAGTTATATTTGTAAAACTATAATGTCTTGGAAAAGTATTCCAGCCCCTTGAATTTACTGACAACCGCAAACTTCAATATGTTGTTTGGGGGATTTTAACTGAGACCAATAAAAACTTCTAGAAGTACTTATAGTACTTTTTTTAGAATAAAATAATAAAGTTTTGAACATTTTTTTACGTATAGATTAAAATTAAGAAGTGTTGCAGTTGTAAGTGTGTTTTGGGAAGATGTCTACTAGTTTAGCACATCTAAGAGAATTTTATTTTTACCCATTTTTGCAAAATATCTCAAACTTTGTGAAATTGGATAGAGCGTTTGTCAGCAGGTCTTAATTTTCAATTTGATTTAGGTGTAGAATGTGACGAGGTCATTCGAACAGGAGAAAATGCTGCAGATTTATTCTCAATGTGATTTTTTTGGGGATATATTGCATAATGTTGGACTCCTTTAGCTATATAGTAAATATATAGTGAAGAGGGATGAACATAAGGACATTTCTCTGTTTGGTAAATATTCTGGAAAGCAGTTTTTCTATTTCTGCTTTACAATTTTGCTCTACTTAGTGTTGGTCTATCACATGAAATCCCCCTAAAACTAACTCTTGATTTGTGGTTTTAATGTGATGGAAATGTGAAAAATTATAAATATGGTGAATACTTTTGCGAGCCACCATTGAGAACAAGACGCATTGCTGTTCATTCAGAGAAGCTATGAAATGTTGTCGATATTTACCATATTCAAGACTTAATGAGACTACATATCATCAGCAGACATGCAGAGGGCATGTCTTGATCAATGAAGTAATTCTGCCTCGTATTAATTTAAGAGATGGACGATTAGTCCCTCGAGCAAGTTCAATCTTGGAGTCATTGACTGATTGCTTTAGAAGTGACACCCGTATGGAAAGAAGCTGAATCACTATCAGGTTTGGTCCCAGCTGGATGATTTTAATTTTTTTAACATGGAAATGGACAGGCCTTATCGTCCAGACCCTCATGGTGACGCTTATCTGCTGAGGAAGACAGGATAAAAAATGACAGCCATGTGTTGACTGAAGTTTCTCATTAGCACTGGGGAAAGGATCTGACCCCCATTTTCCTCCTGCACAGCATGGTAACTTAAACAGGATCAGATCTGATTGAATATTAAGTGGTGCACAAAAGCCTGACCGATCTGCAAAGGGCAATATGCACATGAGAGTGAATATTTTATATATGTTTTTAGCCTGGAACCACTGTGAGGCAAAGGTGACTAGAGCTAAGATTAAAACAAAAGAAGCAGCTCCTTTCTCTGCATTCTACATAATAAATTACCAGGGAGAGCATACATTTTGAAAATCAGACCGCTCCTACTAAATATATTTTACCACTGTCTCTAGATTTATTATTTATTGTTTTTTTTGCATTGCATCATATACTTATGTGGCAGCGGATCATTCATTCGTTTTTGTTTCTATATATTGCATCATATCTGTATGAAGTGTATATAGAATATAACTCCTTTATTCCAACTGGAGTATGCTTAAATGTATGCATACAGAAGCATCTTCAAAATATCTACAGTGTACAGTTTTAATTGGGTAAATATACCTAATTAAAATTGGCCATAAGGTGCTGAATTTGAAAATTAAATTAGAAAGAGTTCAAAACTTTTCTAGCCACTGAGAAACAACTTGCTGCATCTATAGATCCTCAAGAATCACTCTACTGTGTCTTGCCTTGTAAATGGTCTCAACAAGCCAGGTCCCTCTTCCAAGCTGCACTATGTCTGACCAAGAGTCAGTAATGCGGAGAATCATTTTAAGAAAACATGCATGAGTTTCCATATAAAGAGAGCATTTTTTGTCTCTTGAACCTGTAGATTTGTTGCCTTCTTCAGTTATCTGAGACTGTCTTTATGCCAAAGACATATTCGGTAATTTTTGATTTCATTCAAACCACTTTAACATTTTTGGAATTCCATCACTCTGTTTGGTCAAAATAACAATTTCCTTTTTAATCCATGAACGTGGTTCAAAAAGCTTGTTTGCGTGAAATAAGCAAAGTCAATATATATATATATATATATATATATATATATATATATATATAAATAGATGAAAATAAATATCTATATATATATTTTTTTTTATTCCAGTTGTCTTTTGTTTGC
>CAEGAF010143195.1:0-37993 GCA_903067075.1 Micropoecilia bifurca | reverse complement strand
TAACTAGTATTGAAGTGTGTTGTAAAATAGTGCATCTTCTTTTTTATATTTTTAAAGAAGAGTTTTGACAACTAAAATGAATTTGACATATTCAGCCATGAAAATGTGTTAACAGATTTGATTAAAGCAAATATTTTTTTTTATAAATTAGTTAAGCTGCAAGGAATAAACATTGATAACTATAAATAATCTGATAAATTATAAGTGGAACAAAAAAACTGTCAAAATAAAAGATGGCTTTGCAACTAAAACAGGTTTTAGAGTTTTCTATTTTAGAAAAGCAACTGAGTTTGTGACGATCTGTCCTGTCTTCTGAAACATCAGTGTGTAAATGAGAGGCCTGGTGGCTTTCCTCGCATACCAACAATATTTGTCCCTCAGTAAGGACAGTGGAGAGGGCATCAGCACCAGATGGTGTGCTATAGCCCTCGTTGTCCCAGAATGAGGCTACAGGGAGTGAGTCACGCCCGTTCGGTCGTGGCCTTGGAGACGCTGTTGCCACGTCCTGCATCAGTGTCACACTCAGCCTCCTCCCCCTAATTAAGGCCAGCCCCTCCAGTTCCACCTGACAGCCAAAAGCAGCTGGAGGACACAGGAGGGGAAGGAGAGGTCGAATTGTCTGGATGAACGTGAAACAGAGAGGCTCTCGCCTTGTGCCATCGGGTAGCTGTCACCAAGCTTCACAATGTATTCAACACCTAAACGTTTAATATTTCAGCCTTTTGAAGAAGCAGTTTTAAAAATGTTGATCTTCAACTAAGATTGAAACTAAATTCAAAATACATTCTCCTCAAGTCTGGTTTAAACTTTGTTAAAGCTTCTCTCTCCACCGAACAATAAATGAAGCAACCCAGAAACAGAAAAACTTCAGAAGTGATTTGTTTTCTGGCAGAAATTATTTCAATTATTGTAGGAATTCCAAGCTCCACCTGTTAATGGATTTTAATCTACTGTTGAAATAATTGAATAAATATGTATCTTCAGTTCTGGAATAATGCCGTCTTAAACTTTAAGAATTGTTTGATTTTGGCCCCTAAATCAGAAATTCAGCCCTTTCTGTGCAGCACATTTACAGAGTCTAATACGTTGAGAGAATTATCTTGATTTTGTGCAGTCAGTTTGGTGGCTAATGGGAAATATATGGGAGCCATCTTACAGTCGTCATCCCAACTTAATCCAAGATTGGCATCATAATCCTAAAGCCCAGAGACTCTTCATTTTAAAAAGGAATGATAAACCAAACTGAGCTGCTGAAGGAGGATTTTCCTCACTCAGCGTTTCACATACAAACATTCAATATTTACTGGCTCTTAAAAAAATAAATTAATACAAATCTTTGTTCTGATGTTAAAGAATAGTTTTAGTTTAGTATTAATTACCATATTTGTCTTTTACATTAATCTTATCTGTACTATCTTTCATATTAAGGAGCGTTTGACCTCAGTTACTGCAAAATGAAGATTCTGACACATAACTCCCATAACAAATCAGGTGTGTGTGAAATAACACACTTCTGTTTTAAACACCCATGTTTACAGCAGCTGCAGAAGATCAAACCGTCAAAAACAAAGTGATCAGTTTTGTAAAATTGCTCTTTTTTTGAATCGTTTAGGACTGATGCATATCGTCGCCCCAAAGCTTCGTTTAGTACAGTTTATTGTTTGTGTTTTATAGATGTGTTTTGCATTTTATTCTAATCACAGCCTTTTTATTTGATTCCAGCTGCATTAGCTTGCATTTTGGATTATCTGGTATGTACTCCCTTCATGTTTGGGAAGCTGGAGATAGATTCATATACAAGGTTACCCTGAAGCACACCAGGCTAAAACTGCACAGAGAAATGACACAATATATAATTTCAGCATGAGTACTTCCTGAATTACTTGTCTTAAGTTATATTTCTTAATTTTCATTTTTTTTCCCAAAGTTTGGCACACACATTGAGAGAGAGAAACTCATCTACAGTCTGCCTGAGCTCATCTATCTGAGCCATTCTGCTCTAAGTCATGGTTCTGTGCAGCTGTGCAGCTTTTCCTTATTGCCTGTCCAGTCTGCACTGATGCTATCAGCACCTTATTCAGTATAGGCGGCTCAAAACTTATAATTGATACAGAAAATCTGATGCCCCGAGCAGCTGACATTCAATACAATCTGAAGGACGGTGATGGAAATTAGGAGCATATAATGAAATATGCCGCCAGCACAAATGGGAGGAAGAGCCACTTGTAATGTGATCTGCTCCAGTGCTTAAATATCAAGTGCAATTAAATGCCACTGACAGCAGCACAGAGACAAGCTGGGGGATTGTATGGAAACGAATTTGGTCTCCATCTGCAAAGCCATCTTTTAAATAGGAGGCAATCATTTAACATCTTTACCCAGAGAAGCGAACCTGCTGTTTCTGCTCACACAGTTATGAAACAGTGTTAGAAATAAGAAGAGCCTTGGAGCAGGAGATGTGGCCTGTGCTTCATGCCTAATCTGGGCATAATTCTCTACTTGTATCAGAAAAATATAAAAGTGAAGAAATATATGAAGACTTCCTTGTATTCCTATGAAGTATGAAATGTCCTGCACAGAAGAAACTTTGTTTTTGCAGTCTTAGGTAAAAAAAAAATACACGTTTCTGTTCTTGCAAATGAGAGCAAGAACAGAAACTCATTACCCAGCACATTACGCTCTTAAACAACAGAATAAACATTGAGTAAAGCCTTCCTTCCCTCTGAAGCTCCAACTGCTAACCTTTTCCTGTTGCTTCAGACCTTTACTATTTTTCTGCGCTCCATCCAGAGAACAACATCCCCTCCCCCCACGCTGAACTCATGACTCCCCCAGTGGGAGAGGTTGTCTGTGGGCAGGGCTGGAAGACGACAGGAAGGGAGTCAGCCATTTTACACTTACATCGTTTTTCATATTCCACCGGTTGTAAAGTCCAGGACTTTACCGCAGAATATAAAATGTCGTACACACTTTTATGCACATGTGAGAGTGTGCATTCGGAGGTGAAAGGTCCTTCAGCTCCAGGGCAGACAGATATTAATGACTGAAGGTCACAACTTTCCCCAGTATTAAGTTCTGTCATATTGTAGATAGAAAGCCTGAGCCCAAGGGATCTTCTATCAAAAGTTCCTTCCTACAGTATTTATATTTTAATTAAATCAACTTGAAAAATTTAGATTCCTCGTCTTCCAGATTCAAAGTCGTTTTGATCTTTGTCTCTATGAGTAACAGAGAAAGCCCTAATATCGCTTCTGGCTAACAGATTTTTAAGAAAAGGCTTTTTCAGCTCAAGAAGAACCTTTAAGAAGGAACAGGTATGATAAAAACAATATTTAAATATTTCTTTCCCTTGATGCTCCAAAATTAATTTATTTTCTTTCCTTAAAAATCAATCAGCTGATTACCAGAATAGTCCTAGACATGAGTCAACGGTACATCTGTCTTATTAAATCAGTGGAGTTGTGTGACTATGCAAATGAATCCTACATTTGTTTATACAACAGATGCTTATCCTTAAATCTTTCATGGCCTGTTTTGACAAATCTAATCCTTACATTTTTAACCATATCTTCCATAGATTTTTTTGCCTGTCGATACTTTTGTTGGTATTCAGCTGTTTTTTAATTCCAAAGGACGAATACTTCTACTTTATCAAATAGTGTGTTAAAGTCTTGTCAGTGAAATGCAACAAAAAGTACTCTAATGCAATGAAACTGTGATATTTTACTTAAATATATCCTACTGGAAGAATTTCACATCTAACTAAATTGAAAACAAGGAATGTCAGAGAAAAATTAAATAATAAAAATCTGAAAATAACTGCCGAGATTAAAGGAAAAAAGTATCTAACCCACATATGTTAAACGATTCAGTTTGTTATTTTCTGTGTTTTGCCTTTGTCCTAAATGTATTAATTTATGATACTTTATTTATTTTTTGTTTATCCAATTGGTTACTTTTTATTTTGTAGATGAATACCTCTATTTATTAGTCTGTAATATTTGTTATTCAAGCATCATTTGGTGAATTAATAATAAAGAAAAAAAATAAACATATGTTACAATGGCTACTTGTAATAGCCATTATTGAAATAAAAAAAATCAACCTGGCATGTCAATAAATAAGTAATTACTAAACAATATGCCCAACAAGGAAGGTCAGCATAATCAATTGATATGAAAACTATTTGGAACTTAATTAAAAATAAAAATAAACAAATTAATCCTCTAGAATTGCCAGAGCTTTATTTTGAAATATTTTACTTGATTACATTTCAAGCCTAAAAACAAATGTAACATTTTAGACATATATAGAGTTCGGCCCAATCCTGGCATTATATTTTTTCAAGCAGTAGTTATTTTCACAGATGAATTCCTGTTGAACTGCTGCATGATCTATGCATAGAACCTCTGCCTTTCTTAGAAAACAATAGGGGGTAAAACTGTGAACAGGTATTGAAAAGGGATTCTTGCCAGCACAGTCCAAGTGGATTCTGTGATGTAGTTTTCTGTGGCCAATATAGGGGGGTTCATTCCTCTCACTAGTAATCACATGAAGCTGCCTGGTCACACATTGTTCTCCGGTTTTCACTCACATGTCAATCCAGGTGCCAATCCTGTCTCCCCGCAACAGAGGAAAACAGCTGTGTTTACTGGAAAAATAGAATGCAGTGGACCGAGAATTGAATAGTAATAACAAGGAACTCTTGAAGCTGTCAAGGAGGTGTTAAATGGCTGGGGAGGCAATCAAACATTGATTCAGGTTCAAACAATCCTACTGTGAAAACTGCTAAAAATTCAAAGCCCTGGAAAGAAATGCCGCAGTGTGCCCAAAGTAACAATGGAAAGATATTGACTATAGCAAATACGACTCGGATGACAAAGATATTGGCTATCTAAAAAAAAAATCTTACCTTCGGAAAAATTCTGAGCTTTATAAATTACAGGCAGCACAACACAAACAAATTCACCTGGAGTTTTCATCATAGCAAATAAATGTGATTTAGTAACCCGACCAGTCAGTAAGTCATATGGAAATACCGCGAGGAATAATTGTTCAAATGAATCAGTACAACCAACTGGACATCAATTTTCCCCGGGTAGCAAATAAAGTGATTTATAATATCGACTCATCCATCCCTCCATACATCCATTCCAGTCCAATAATACTTCCTTGCTGATGTTAGTGGGTCCTTTATGTGAACTCTGAGATATAGAACGACTTGATGTGATGTATAATGTTCAATTACCTTTTTAAAGCTTACACACTAGAGCAAAAAACAGC
Organism: Micropoecilia bifurca; assembly: GCA_903067075.1. Classification (NCBI taxonomy): domain Eukaryota; kingdom Metazoa; phylum Chordata; class Actinopteri; order Cyprinodontiformes; family Poeciliidae; genus Micropoecilia; species Micropoecilia bifurca. The sequence continues at coordinate 32,710 of CAEGAF010143195.1, read as the reverse complement.
CTCATAAATTTTTTGCCAATTACTATGCACAAAAATCTGCAAATCAATGTTGTGTCTGAAGCCTGAATAGTGAATTTCTCATAAAGCAGAATTGAAATGAGGGACAACATATTGGAGGTAGTTTAATTAGGCAGATGACAGTTATATATTTTTTTCAGGCTTGTTTTTAGTGTCAGATCTCAGAGATGGTACTTTTTACATTTAGTAAGAGGCTCTAGTTTTTAAAAACTATTTTACACAATGGAATTGAACAGTATGACAAACAGACTTGGATAAAAGACTTATCCTGCATATATTACCAGGTGACCTTATTAGGCTTCCATTATTAATCATGGAAAAGGACTTTGCTTACTTTTAAGCTTCACTTTTTGTTTTAAATTCAACATAGCTAAGCTAAAAATAGAACTAGTTCTTAATAATGGTAAAATAGTACAACATTGTGTTTTTACTTCACTTGGAGAAGAATGAAATATTGTCAAAATACCTCACTAATGGGAGTGTAAAAGAATATTGCAGAAAATATGTATCTGTTTACGTTCATCCTCCATGAATATTCAAAGACTTTTCTGAGGGATGTAGCTCTGCTATTGCTGTGGTTCCTAAACACAGCAAGACTTTGTTTTACATTTTCTAGATACAAATTATGTATTTAGGGTGTTTTATCTGGAACCTGAATAGCCATTTTAAGATATGCTCTGAGCTTTACCTGAAAAGATTTTTATGCTTGCTCTTCTTAAGAGCTGGAGAAAGGCACGTCTTCAAGACAATTCAGACAATTTCTGAAAATGAATATTAATGCACCTGGCTTTGCCCTTTCACATGCCTTTGTTAACTAAATACTTCCCTGCCGACTTATTTCAGTGTTCAGTTTGAAGTGGGATCTTTTCCGTTCTCTGGCATGTCTGTACTCCGCAGTGACATGACCTTCCTCATATCAAGGTCAATCACAGGTGGGATACAACATCAGCCACAGTACAGCACAGCACAGTCCTCCAGCCCAATTCTCTCTGGATGGTTTCAGTTCTGCTGTCAGTTTTCACCTCATCGACTACATGTGGATGTTCTCCATCACTCTGATGTCATGATAGATGGCCAGCCAACAATGCAGAGAAGAAGCACAGTGAGAGTAAGAGGGAGTGGGAGACGAGAAGTGATCTCTCCTCAGACTTTTTATCGCTCCGTTTCATCATGGAAATCACCTCATTTACGCCGAGCACTTCTCCATTCGTCTCCTATTGTCAGCGGCCAGACCTATTTTCTGTCTGCGACAGCGGTGAGCGTGTTTGTGTGATCATCCGAGAAGCTCGGGACAAAGCGGTGAGATTAACTCATGCAGGTGTGTTTGCCCAAGCTGAAGGCACAATTCCCACACTTTAGCTGATTTGAATGTATTGTTTTAGTTCGGATCTGACGTACTGGAAGTTGTCATTTTCAGATTCGCAACGTGACTTGCTCAACGTCAGGAGCAAGATGAGACTTGATCTGTTGGTACCGTCAAGAAAGTCCTCTAACAACAAAACAATGCATTTATGCATATGATAAGGTATTTTAGTTGAGTCCTGGAAGAAAACCGTGTTAGAGGCTGCAGAAGACGTGAAAACACCAGTGAAATTCTTCTTCAGTCACACAGCAGCCCTAACCATGCAGCCAGAATGACAACGATCTGGGTGAAAACGGTTCCATGGGTGGAAATGGTCAAATTTAAGTGCAGACCGAAATCTAATTGAGAATCTGTGGAGCAAATCCTCAGTTTCTGGATGTTAAAGGCTGGAAGAGACGCTGTAAAAGACTTCAAGCTGTAATTGCAGTAGAAGGTATTTCTATATTGTATACCCAAAAGCAAAATGCAAACAATTTTTTGATCATTTTTATTTATTTTGTAAAAAAAAACAAAAAAAACATTCTCATTCCCCCTTATTTTCTCTGTTATGGTGTGTTGGTCTTTTACATGAAATTCTAATAAAATAAGTTTATGGTTTCAATGTAAGAAAATGTGCAGAAGTACAAGAGGAATAAATACTTTGCAACAAACTATTTCAAAGGAAGGTGAGTAACGACACATGAACTCTGTTCGTTTTACTCAATCATTTCTTATCCATTTCTCCACAACAAATTTAGTAAAATACATTACATTTTGATTTCCTTTTTCTACTTTATGTTTCATCTACTGATGTGGTTTCTTTTCTTTGCACAGTTGAGGCTGTGCTTTCTGACAACAATAGCAGAAATATGATCAGATTTTTCAGTTTCCTTCATCAAAGAAAGGAATGTATGGTTATTATTAATGAGCGAAGACAAACAATGACAAATCCAGGCATATATGTTGGACTTCAGTCCTCTGGGTCTTAAACTGAAACTGGGAGCAGAGTAATGACTCTTCTGAGTCATAAGAAAATGCAACAGTAGCCTTGTTTCCATTACAAATGTCCACAAAATGTTGATGATATTCAGCTAATATAAAAAATAAAAAAACACTTTCAGCGTTCTTTCTCAAAGAAATGCCATTAAAATCACACATGATATGTCATTAAATAACATGCCATCTTCCTCCCTCCTCTTCCTGTCATCATCTTCGTCTTTCCTGCCAGTAGTAACATCTGACTGTTCATCACATGACTGTGTGACATGAAGGAAATGTTTCCATTACAGTTTTGCAAAATACACTATTAATAGAGACAAAAAACCACCTCATCCAAGCTTAAACACCTTTTAATCAGCAAAAGTGAGTTTTGTGAAGTTGGTGTGTTTCCATTAAGCAAATTTATTTATGTAATTCCAATTTAGCTTAACAAGCTCTTTTGGATCAAGCTCTGTTATTACATTTAAAGACGGATTCACTGTGCTTAAACTATGACAAAAACACTTTTAAAACAATTGTGAGTTGAGTTTTTTTATGAAAACAATAGGTTATGCAAGGCTCTGTATTTCACCTAAATAATGTTTGGCAAAGAATAAACTTTTTTTTTTCTCGCTCATGAAAAAAAAAAAACTAATGACAAAAATTGACTTTACAAAGAGCCCTGCACAGGCCTTAGCTTTATATACTAGGAATCTAATCAGTGCATTGCTGCTTCTGTTCCATGTCAGGCTGAGGGTCTTGTGCCTGGGAGGCTGTAAGAGCTGCTTAATGACATGAACACAATTAATAATTCAAAACAAACCCTATGAGGGCCTAAACAGGAACGTGACAACGTGCTGCTGGCTTCAGTGAATTGTATGGAAGCAGCAGCATGCTTCATGGAGTAATGTGACATGACAGCATTCACCTCGGATGATAGAGAATGGAGGAAAACTATCAAAATGCTTATAAATATCTTATGTAGCCTCTGAACAGCAGAGCAGGCCGAACGGAGGGGGAGAAGAATTTCAGATGTACTTCAGCTTCTCCAGCAGAGACTCATGCAAAGATGACAATTTGTGTTTACTGCTGTGTATTATCTGTGTGTAAAAAGGTCTGTGAATGCAGCACAGTGTGCAGTTACAGCAGGTGATGGAAATAGTGAGTTGAGGCAACTAGTTACAGAAGAAAGTGTGAGAAACGTCGCCCCAACGGGACGGGAGAATTTCTCTTTGTTGTGTGTGTTTGTTGCCTGTACAGAAAAATACAAGCTGCAGACAAACAGAAGGTAATGAAAATAAAAATGTACACAGCATGGGCTATGTCCTATTTACCTTCTGGCATGGGAAATTAACACTGCTCCAATCCTTTCCTGCAGGTTGCAGCATGGTGAAAACCCCCAGGTCAGATATTATGACAATACATGGGACTGCTCAGCTATGAACACGGTACACATGAGGATAGTACAACAAAGATCTGCAGGAAAATTGGATAGGAAGGGAGAAAGACTTGGCAATAAGAACAAAGATTAAGAGTTTTGTGATGAAAACTCTTCAGGGACACTTTCTTCACTTTGTGTTTATGAAACAATAAGTTGCTTAGTACTTGGGTATAGATTGATTGTTCCTGCTGATACAAAAATCCTCAACATCTTTCTATTTTTCTAACATTGATGTATTAATCCCAGATATTATACTCAATAAACCTTCATGTAAAGTTTGTCCTTGAACGTTTCCACATTTTAACATGTCACAGCTACAAACTCCAAAGTATTTTAATGGGACTTTTATGTGATAGATCACTGCTTTGTGACACAAAACAAAGCAGCAGAAAAATGTTAGAACAAAGAACATGATACATTTGTATTGACGCCTCTGCATAAATAATTTGTCTCACCAAACATGTTGCATGTTTTGAGACTTATATTTTTACCCTTTGCTCTTTCTAAGCTCAGTCAGATTAGCTAAAGAGTGTTTGTAAAAACAACTTTTCAAGTTTTGCCACATTCACTTTATAGAAGGAGTGTCAGATGTAACAGTGGGTTAAATACAAATAAATGCTAAACTTTTCAGATTTAACTGTAAAACAAAAACATCAATGGTAATAAAGCAAAAAACATGTATTGTTTTGTTTCGATTCAGAATTATGGACAATTTGGTGTTGGTCTATTATATAAAATCTCCAAAGTAGTAAAAAAAAAAGTGGTTATAAGTTGACAAAGTACTTTACATTAAGCATGTCAATTCAAATCTGAGACGTTTTTTTTTATATACCGACCGCAAATTATAATCGATTCGCAATCGAATTTGAATGAGTTGCAGTCACAATGAGTCAAATGAGACTCATTGTGATGGAGATAATTTTATATAAATTACCAATAAAAGTACCGTCTAATATTAATTTCCCTTCAACTTCTAGCCAAGACTCGATTAATTATGTAGACAAGCATGTAAATGAATAACTTTTTATTTCCTGAAAACAAATGTGCAAAACAAAAGGAAAGCCCTGCAATTTACTGTACACTGGTGGTCATGAGTTTTTTGGGGGGGGGGTTTTGGTTGTGTTTTCTTGAAAAATTGGTGCAATTTATAATCTAACGTAATGTAAAACACAAAAGAGGGAACAAGAGTTGTAAACAACTAGTACCATCTCAAGTCATTTTTTGAGCTCGGCATTAATCATGCCGGTTTTGAGGTTGTCTTCTGAACCAGGTTAGCCCTCTGCAGTCAGCCTGTGTGTCTTCTGCCTTAATTTAATAGTCTTTTCGACTTTGATGCTGCATCTCAGAGGATTAAGCATCTCCCAGTGGACAGGAAGTGTGTCTCTCACTTTGTATCTCACCACTGGCTAAGAACAGACCGACAAGACAAATATTGATCACAGGAAGTTCTCCCTTCACCCTGCAGCCTCATTTAAACCAGCCTTATTGTTTCCAGATGAATCCCCAACCACAACCCCCCGCTGATTGAATTTAATGCATGCTGCTATCTTCAAAGCAACAACTGTTGCTTTTCAATTCCTTTCACTTGAAATGTATCTCCACAACAGGCTACAAATAAGAAAGAAAATCTATATCCTTCTACCCCAGCATGACACTCCTAAACTATAAAGAAACTAGAAGAAAATCGTGAAGAGCAAGGACATAAATGGTGCATTCCTGGTGGTCTGGGACATGAAACCACTAGAAAAGGTCATGGTGATAAAATCATATTTGAGGCACATGATAGACTGCACTCAGAGTATGTAACACAGTGACATCGAACTTGATAAAGGTAAGTAAGAGAGTGAATGTGGAAATTTCTGAAGCTTAGAGCTTCATTTTATCACAATAAGTTTGTAATGTCTGTGTTATTGCTGTAAGAATAATCTGGAAAGTAGAGTAGTTAAAATAAAATAATTCAGTCCAGAGGTTCTTACAAAGTGAATAGGAAAAAAATAAAAAGGACAAGCAAAGTATTTTTTAAAAGCAGGAATAGCTGAAGCCTTATGTGAAAAGTAGAAATTGTGATTACTTGAATTTCTTACTCTGTCTAAAACTGATACATTAAACAGCACAAAATATATTAAAAATAAGTGTGTTGCCCAAAATGCTTTGCTTTTTTTATTTACTACAAAATAAGTAGAGATGAAAATATGTTGAGAACATATGTAGAACTGTGATGACTTCAGAGCACATTCATTATTTCACAAATAAAACCTAAGAACATTGTTTAGTCACATTTTTGACATTATGATGCATAAGGATGTCAAAACCTGTCATAATCCATGAGCCTGTTTTTGTTTTCCAATTACTTCTGGGTTGGTTGTTATTGTCATCAGGATTTGTTCATATTATTTAATCCCCTTGTGTTTCGTTTCATATTTCTTTTGTTCTTTCATTTTATGTTCATGTCAGGTTTTTCCCCTGTCTGTCATTTTGGGTCAATATGTATTCTGTGTGTTTATTAGTCGTCTTGCTCATGTCAGTCATCTCTCACAGCTGTTCAACATTCCCCTGATTAGACTCACCCGTTTCCCATGCCACTGATCACATCTCCTGGTTTTGTTCTCATTTGCCCTCCTTGTAACTGGCATGTAAGTCTTTGCTCTTTGTTTTCATTAGAAATGAATTACCTCACTCTGCTGCTCTCAAGCAAGCTCACAAATCATGACGAAAACAATCACCTGCTCCATGTATAGACATTCACATCTCTGAATGTGAATGTCTTGCTTGTTCAAGGATTTGGAGGGTTTCTGACTCTTTCAATTAGATGTATCGGAGTAAAATTGGTGGAATACAAATGAACATTATACTTTCCAATTTTATTTGTAAAAAAAAGATTAAATAACTTTCTCTTCATATATTTTTGCTGGTCTGTAACATAAAAATCCAATATAATTCATAAGACTTTGTAGTTGTAATGTGAAAATGAATGTGCTTGATACTATAGTTAATTTTAATAATTTTGTAGCTTTTCAACTGAAGATGAATCAACTTGTTTATAATGAAACCCATTTTTATGAGCCTATGTATTGCAGAAAATTACAGCTTTTCTTCATTCAAGAACCTTTATAATTGTTATATTGTTTGCACAAAGAAACATAAAATTATCAAAGCTGGTTGGCTTGTCACATTCTCATTATAGCAAAGCAAATAAACATGAAACAGCAGCATATCCTCTTAAGTAGAACAAAGAGCAAAAACAAAATGTAAGAAAAGCCAATAAATGTGGAAAAACCCAACAATTTATGCTGCATAAATTAGAAGACCAGTAATATGCATTTTCATGTTGGCAAAACCATAAAATTGATGGGAATTATGAAAATTACCATGTTTTACAGAAACTAAAACTTATATTCAAGGAAGGACACAGCCAACATTGGGCTTTGTTTGACAAATAAAGGGCCTTCCACTGCGTCTTGTACGCCTGGAGCGATGTGAATTATCTGTTGGAATTCGCTTTTCACCAATTTTCAATGTGCATCGCAACCATCCCTGCACTGTGTAATTGTTGAGAGGAAATAGCTGCAGAAGAGCCATTTACCAGCATCACTTAATTAGGACTGAAAGGAGCAAAGACTTGACAGAAACACGTCTGCGTGCTGCAGGAGTCGTTTCATCTTCTTTACTTTTAGGACACTGAGTCAAAGTGAACTCCAACACTAAGGACAATAATTCACCACAGATGAAACTGTTTCAAAGCAGTGAAATAAGATCTTTCATTGGTGAGACATTGCACTTCTGAAGAACCACTGATTTATTTGCAAATCAATAATAATTTTAAAGTCAGAATTTAAAGAGATATGGCTTTTTAAATGACATCATCTTGTTAAAAGTTTGGAATAATGCGTCCCCCTTAAAAGTATTTAGTTATAAAATAAAAGCTGTAAAATTGACAAAACTTTCAGCAGAACCTGCTGAAATTTGCTGTTTTTTTAGATAGAAAACATTTTATTGAGTTTGTATAATGAACTTTTGTTTGATAATGAACAATTTTGAATATATGTAAGTGTGTTGAAATTTGTCTAAAATGAATAGATTGACTTTTTTTGCTAAATGCCTTCAGATGGTATGTTGTGAATTGAATTAAATCAAATATGTTCCAAAGATCATCAAACAACCCAGAGTGAAAGTTTGCTTCCAATTTACCAAAACTAATAATTATACTCAAATTATAATAGCACAATCCACATATCGTCTGACTTTAAAATATTTGCACAAACAGATATAAGGGTTTTAAAAACAGAATATTTAATTAATCCACTGGCTTGTCAACGTTTATAAGTAAAGCAGAAAATTAATTGTGGAAGTGGTAAAAAAAACAAAAAAACACAACGTCTCTCTGTAAACGCCACAAACTGTTGTGAACTATAAAAAATAAATATATTTCAGATGACAACATGAAATTGCTTGTCAGAACATGTTGGTTTATAGGTTTGAAAAAAACAGCTAATGCTGCAATTTCTCTAGCAAACTGCCTCGCTGGCACATCTGACCCTGTAACCTGCGGGGTTGTTAGAAAGCTGTCGGCGGCTCAGCCAGGCCCTGCAGCTAAAATTCTTAGCTATTTAACAACATTCTTTCTCAAACTGAATGAATCCATTATGCTGTTCTTAATGATGAGCTTTGTTGGTGTAGAAACCTGAGATTTTCCAGGAAAAAAACAAGATAACCAGACATGCAGTTCTCAAATGACATTAAACACGGTAAAAGGGACATCAGCTATGAACAAACAGTAAGTCTTATAGTAATTGGTCTGCATTTTTACTCACTTTATCAAGTCTAAGGACTCCAAAGTGCTTCATATATTCATAGATAAATGAATAGATACGGTTACGCGGCTGCTGGGTCGTCCAACCACCACCAAATCTATAATAATGTACTTATTCTTCAGCTCCCTCCAAAGACTCTTTCATTATCTAGTCTGGATTCTGGCTGGGTCAGTCTGAAGCATTCTAGTTGGATGAAACACATTGGTGAAAAAATTACTTGAAATCTAAATTTATCAGGAACATCAATACATATAGACTTAACTGCATTAATACACTAACGTACCTTAAACCTTTAGGTTTAAAGTAGTCTGATTACAATCAGCTTTATCCCTAAAACAGGATAAAGTCATTTGAAAGCACAGGAGGAAAACACTGTCTAAATAAAACTGATGCAATTAATTCAGGGAAAACTTAACCATTATAGCCAAATAACACAAGCAATGGCAATTTTATCAAAATACTTTGTACATAAGGAAAAAAAAAACGGACTATCCACTCAGTTCCATTAAGATGAAAAAAACAAGTTTACGTCTGCAGCTTCACTGACGGTACTAAAAAAAAGTTGTAGTAACTGTTTTTTTCCTCTCACTTGTTGAATTGAGACACGTTTTTCTCCAAAAAGATTATCTAACAGTGAGCCAAGAGCTACTTGTTTTAGTCAGTTTTCATATTTTAATTGCAAAAGGTGAAAATTGATCAGTGAGCTCCAGTTTCCTCAGTGCCAGGATGTGAAGCAACTGATTTAGCGACAAATGTCTGCAACAATCACAAGACAGAATCGTTTTCTCATATTTAGAGTAAAAGTAACTTTAAAAACAGCTACTCTTTGCAAAACATTTTTAAAAATGACAATCAGAAATGCAGTGTAATGTTACTGAAATGGTGCCAATTTTACGTTTTCATTATAAGTCATTGATAGTCAAAATAGAACAAGGATGCAATAACAAACAGCATCTTTTATATTTGATCATTTCTAGTTCTAAAGAAAAAACAAGGCTTCTTATGAGATTCGTGTTCATGGTAAATTACTGTATCCGAGGAAAGTCAACAGGAAGCAGTCTGCATGAAGCCAAAGGCATCTTCTCATGTTCCAAATGAGACTGAGAAAGAGATGTTAACCAATGAAAAAGCTCAAAAGTTTAATTTCCAATAACATTGAAACTCCTACTCAAGGAAGTACCGACTATTTGAGCAATATTAAGAACATACAGTGAAAGTTTAGCTACCTATTAAACACTAAAAACTTTATGTAACATTACACCTTAAAATAAAATGCTTCTTTGTACCTGGTAGTTTAACCCTCCCTTGATTTTAGTGGCAGATGTCAAGGTCAGACAGTAGAGAAGCGGTCGGTGGGGTTTGCTTGGTCAGACCGTCAGATACCAAAATAAAAACTCATAAAAGCACAAATGGGGGTCAGTGCAAAACTGCCAGAGTGAACACAAGGTAAAAACCTTGCGGGGTCCAACTGACCTCATGGTTTAAGATTGCGGAAGGGTTAGAAAAAGTAGTCATAAGTGTAATTTAAGGTGTCCAGAGTTTTCTTCAGTAAAAATTGCAAACAAAGGAAAGTCAAACTGCTGAGACGCAAACAGCCAAATCTAAGTTTAGTTGGCCTCTTTAATATGACATTTACCAAACAATACAGTTTTATTGTATTTACACTAAAAAATAAAAACTAAGGTGTAACAGGATTTCATTTAAAACTTTTTTAAAAAATTTTGATTCTTGATTCAAAATGTTATGCAAGAGTTTGTCATTTTTATGAAAAACTATTAGGCCACTTGTCATTCTGCACTGTATACTGACATTCACTGCATATCCCCGTAAAGTAAAGAAGCTGATGTTTGGTGAGTCGTCACTCAGGTTGTCTGCTCCAGCAGAGCCTGCACTCCTGTCTCTCTGGCACCATGATAAAAACATTTTAAACTAATTAAATGACAGGTTTTGAAGCCAAAAACCTACCTTGACCCTCGTAACTGGCTCATATCTAGTTACTAATCACATATCAGGCACTTGATAGACTTCAGAGGCACAGCCTCAAGTGGGTGTGTGGGCAGAATGGGCTGAAATGAAGTGTGTGAAATTACATTTAAGGACAGTAACTGGATTTGAGGCTAAAACTAGTAAGTACCTATGAGGCAAGGCAATAAGCAGGGAAATAAAAAATCCTTGGAAACCATCGGAGCACAGCAGCTAGAGGTAATGCAGTGTTGGTCTGAGTCATTCATTAACTACTAATTTTTATGGAAATTTCGATTAGTAAATGTCTTGTGCTCCATCAGAGGAGTTATTTTTTCCTATACAATACAAGTGCTACACAAAGTAGCATGATTTAGCCGTTTTGACTGTTTATTCTTTCTAACGTGAAATAAAATGTCACCTATGAGTACACAATGTACTTGGAAAGATAAGAAAAGTTCTCCAAAGTGATGTAATACAGACTGCATCCTAAATAAACATTCATCTGGGAGGAAAAGTTAGAAAAGTTGTACAAGGATTCTTGTTTTTTGGTTGATGTCCACAGTTCAAAAGGACACTGAAACTACTCTGTCGGTTTCCTCAATTTTTCCTTCCATCTTTGTTTCCATTTATCACTGCTGCGTGTCTGCCTGAAGGTCAGCAGTAAAACTCCACATGCATCCCCCTCTCACTTTCTTTTCCTGTTCAGTAAACCTCCAAGATAACCCGCCTGAGTCTGACCGTCTTATCACCACCAAAATCTATTACAGCTGACCTGCAGTTAATGTTAGATCAAGTTTAATCCCAGTAACACGTTCAGGATAAAGCAAAGATTGTGTTTTTGATTTAAACAAAGCTAAAAACACAGACAAGAGTAAAACAAAAACAGCAGCTCACTGCTTATCTGTTTGCAATGCAGCAATATGTTGATTTGACTACAAACTGTGGCAAGAGCAATTACTAATAAAGTTAGTGATGGTTTTTAGCTCAGAGCAACAGCTGATTAATATCCAAACAGCTATTAGTCCGTGTCAATTCCTGTTTTATGAACACCTGCCTGGTGAGGTGTGGTAATATATAACACACACAAGCATCGTCAAACAACCACTGCATACACACAGAACAACCACAAACAGAGAAATTTAGCTACAAAATACTTCAACTTCCAGTGAAAATACCAGAGTAAAGACAATAAGCAGACTAATAACCTAAAAAGAGGCAAATAGAAGAATAAGAAAACACAAACTAAAATATTAATTATGATGGCATGAACAAATAATACAACTGAAACACTAATATATATTGAAAAAAACAATGCAAAGTCATCACTGTCAGATATTTTGCAGCTGCTTTGACGAGTCAGAAGTCTGTTAAAGTCAAATCCAGCAGGTTTACGCTTGTGAAAACGCCTTCTTTATCAGGCAAGTCTCCCCTAAATAAACATCCTGTCGAAACAATAGAAACACTCAGAGGAAACGTCTAATTCGTCTCACTTCCAGTATGAACCATTTTCTGTATAGGAGACGGTTGCTCTGCCCCTTTGTCAACCAACTAAAAGCACAAAAATACCTGTTGACCATAAATCTTCTGCTGAAGAACATTCAACACATTTCCAAAAGACACCAGGACTTAAGTCCTTTCCTAAGCCACAAAAGCAAGTCAAACCTTGTGATTATTACCTTAACTTGAAGCATTTTGGTTATGAATATGTCATAATCTAAACCTCTATGAATAGGGGCAGCATGTGTCAGTCTGTCATTTCATAAGTTTTGAGGATTTGTTTTAAGCCCAGTATGCTCTGCTCTGAATTCTGGCTTTTTCTGTACTTCTCTTGAGAGACATAATAAACAGATGCATCAAAACTGGAACATCAGTCTGAATGTGTTCATGTGTGAGAAGAACTGTGTTGAATCAAAGATGATTTGGTTTTCATTCTACATAAATTGCAACTCTTCTGTCTACCTACAGGTTCTGATTAGTTTGCACCTAGTCAGAGCTCCACCTTCCTGCAAACTGTGTGCAAGGCAGAAATTCCACCTTTCTGAAATAAATAAGTAATGAAGAACATTTACAGCGTCTTGGGACGTGCAATGAAAAACAAAACCTCATAAGACAGAAATGTGAGTGAAATGGGGCCTTTAAACTCTCCAAATTTTGAACCCACAGCTGTGACAGGCTGAATAATTCATAACCTGAGCATGACTCCATCTGTAAACAGAAAAACCGAGCAGTTTTTACAAGTACACTGCTTGCACACTTTGTTGAACTCTGAAAGCTTCAAAAAATGTTTTTGATTATATGCAATCAAAATGACTGCACAACTACTTTTTTTAAAACAAATCTATGTAGCACTGTGTGTAAGATTCGGGCTGAAAAATCAGCAATTATTCAGCTTCTTCAATGGGTCTCTACTATCTTCTGTTTGAATGGTGAGTTTAGTCTGTTGAGAAACATCTTGGGCAAAAAGAAATTGACAATATTATAATATTAGTTGAAGACTTTTAGCCTATGTGGCTTAAAATACTCCTGCTCAAACACCCACAATGTATGCATTGCCTACCAACATACAGTTTGCGCACATATCAGTTGAAGACCTCTGGAAAATTGTTTTTGCTTTTTTTCTTTTAAAAGAAAAGCCTATTATAATTATTAGAAATTCTAAAATTTATGGAGATTGCAAGTCTATTAAATATTGTGTAAATGTGGCACTATTCATCAAAAAAATAGTAATAATAAATTAAGAAAATTAAAAGAAATATATCTTTGTAAGGTCTGTTATTAAACTGTCACTTTTTCTTAATATATCGTTTTCCCCAAGAGGCAGTTTTTTTTGTTTGTATTTTTTTTTTGGGGGGGGGGGCGGGGGTCTTTGCAGTAATCAGTACCAGAAAACTGGACTTATCGATCATCGCTTTATTTTATTCTTCAAAGTTAAAGTCAGCATCAACTCCACACGGAAGAGACTATGTCCATATATGGCAATGAGCAGAAAGGAAGCCCATCTGTCCGCAGGAATCACTTTCCATCGCGGAGGGGGGCGTGTGCTTACGATTCATAGACCAAAACCCGAACGCGCAGGTTACACATCTCAGGGAGTTTCTTAAAGCAACAACAGGTTTACCTGGACAGTTATTAGTTACCTGGACAGGTATTAGAAATGCGACTTGCAGAGTCTGAGGATGAGTTGGAGCAGCTCCAGGCAGATGGGGACTCAGAGAGCGACAGCAGCCACAGCAGCTTGGACGAGGACTACGTCCCCAGGGGTCTGGGCCCCGGATCAGGAAAGTGAGTTTTTCCACATATGCAAAAAAGCTGTGCGTGGACTTGTTGCGGTCTTGAACATTATGAATTGTGCAAATGCAAAAACAAACACAAATTTGCAGAATCGTGACCAGCTGCTTTGCAGGGCGCAGCCGAAATGCACCGCAGAGGGATTGTCTTTTTTTTTTTTCTTTTTTTTGTTTCCACCCCAACATTTGGTGAAGGGGGAGGGAGAATTTCAGCAGAAGGGCCAGAGTCGTCCAGAGCGCTTCCGGGACCGAATCCTTCGCCGTGGTTCTTTACCGAACTGTGTGGAAGTGAAGCTCTTTGTGCTCTTGCGCCTTTTGTCCTGCACTAATCTGCGCACATAAACCTGCAGGAAAAGCCCATGTGACCCCCGCATCGATGTGGATGGATTGGTTCCGCTAAACAAACAAGATCTACCCTCATCTGTAATGCGCACAGTGAAGGGTGGTTGTTTTAACTAGAGGTATCGAATAGAGAACGGATTTTGATGCGCATTTGAATGCGTTACTTTGACCTGGAGGACAAACGCGTCCTTAAAACCAACAGCTTAGTTTCGCCGTGTTTTTAATGTGCTATCTCAATAAATTCATCAGTAAGATCTCAAAAGGAATGAATGCATTTCCCATTAGCTGCATGGCCACATAAGATAAGAGTAAGATGCACTGATTCGTTAGGCCAGCATGTATCATCGTGGAGGAGATAAGAATGTGAGATTCCAACCGTTTGTCTCCAAAGGTTCTAACTTTTGTATTTATAACCTGGCCTGTGAATAGAATGTTTCTGCTGGTTTTACGTGGATTTTAAGAAAAATAAATAAATAAGAAGCAGAAAATTAAATTTTGATTAGATCTACATGTATGGTATCACTGTTATCCAAGCTTTATTTTTATCTTTAGGTGATAGTTTATAGGGTTGTATCTAAGATTATCATATTTAGATATTATCTAGGGAGATTGCAAAAAGTGACGCACTTTAGTATTTGCATATGCAAATTTCCCAAACAGTAAGAAATAATGGTTGAATATAGGCCTGTCGCTATGACAGATTTTGCTGGTCGATTAATTGTCTAAAGATTTATCGGCCATAAGCGATAACCACGACAGGCCTAGTTGAATATCAACTAACCCAGTGTTTGGCCATATAAATACACAATGTATTTATATACTGTATTTAAATATAGGATGTATTTATATGGCCAAACACTGGCTATATAAATTGTACTCATTGTACAGATTTTAAATAAATAAATACAAGACCAAAAAAATAGACCTTCAAAGTACGTCAAGACCTCCTTCTGGATACTTTGGACCAAATGCTGATCCTCTTTCTTCATGCTGACATCATGCTTTCCTGATGCTTTACAGCTTTGTCTTGTGCTACACTGTGGACCTCATTGTCACCTGAATTCATTTTTTGTCTCGTTTTCTTTCTGACATCATGTGCCATCATTGGTATTGTGCTTTGGGTCGTAAAGGCTTCATCGGGGGGCAGGAGCTGAAGTTTCTTAAATCTTGGATGTAAAGCAGCAGTAAGTAGGACAGCATTTGGGGATTGAGGATGACATAAATAATCCTTCCCATTTTGTTGTGATTTGTGTCGTCATATCGGTTTGTTATGACTGGGCAGGTGCAGTCATGAAAAACCTGGACCGTTGTGGACTTCTGGAGGCTATACATGAGTTATGCAGGTGCAGACAGAGTAAAGACGGCTGATACTTTATTCTGTAAAGTACCAGCCAATACTTGTCCACTCAGAAATGCTGTTGTTTCTTCAAATGGCTCAAGAATGTTGCTTGCCTCTTCAGTAATATTCCACTGCTGTAGCATTTTCCTTTAGGTGTTAATGCTAGCTCAGATCATGCAGAAGGAATCTGCCATCTTTGCTCCAACTGCCTGGACAGTAGGGGTAAGAAATGATCACATTATCATTTAGTGTGATAAATTTCTTATGATAAATTCATAATAAGAAATACATTTCCATTAATTATGGGTTTAAAAAAAAAAAAAAAACTACATTGTCAGAATTGTCATTTTTAGTAATTTCTCTACCTCGTATCAATAAATATCAATAAATTTGAAATTATGATTAAATTAATTTACTGTGTACAGTTTAGCAATCACTTTATTGCCCTAAAGAGGGATGTTACAAATGGTTATGTCTTTCAATAGCAGTATTTGTGTTTGTGGTATATGAAAATGAAGAAATGCATAGTAATGTTAAAGTTATTATTACAATAGTGCCACAAAATATCACAATAAAACTAAGTCCATGTTGCCCTTTGCATATTTATGCTGTGCCCATCTGCTTCTTCATCTTAGTGCACTTTAAAAAAATAATGTTCAACAAGACATCTTGCAGCAGCCAAACCAAACTCGGCATCACCAAGTTCAGGGTTTGCATCACAGATCGCGTAAATGTCCACTTATGCTTTTCTGCCAAAACCTTCACTGCTGCTACAGTATCAGCACTATTATCATGGGCGACAGTTTCGACTTTCTCCAGTAGAATGTCAAACCACTCTGCAATGTTTGCTGCTGTGTGTCTTTCTTCCAGTGGCATTGTTGTCAAGCTGTGGGACTCCATTTTATAGTCCTCCAAGAAACTGTTATGCCTCCAAATATTTGTGCTCTAAGTCTCAGTGTTTTTCAACTGGTCTTTGATTTCTTCATACATTTTCACCACCATTTTTATGAAGTAGCATCTGGAAGGAAGGACATAATTTGGAAGGCGATGGTCCTGCTGCAATAAAAGTAGCACTTTCAGTTTGTACATTAAGTTCTGCAGGCTCATCTGACTGTAAATGGTAAAAGTACACTGCTGCTTAATCATTTAGTTTTGATGCTTAGCTATAAATAAATATTACAGGATTATTTTTTCACACAATTTGTACACTATCACTCAATACCCTACCAGGTAGTCACTATGATTAGTTGATAGCCATAACATTAGCCAAAACACACCTCATTGTACATCTGTAACATGGCAATTATCACTCATTTAGAAAAACAATATTTCTTGGCAACTGCGGACGAGCTTGAGTTATACAGCGGCTGTTTTCTCTTCAGCTGCTGCAGATGTCAGTTTGTTTCAAAAGCTAGTAACTCGGAATGCAGTGGGGAAACTTCACACAAAGCAGACCTTTTTCAGTTTCTGGACTGCTTTATGTCCTCACCTGTCAGAGGAGGACAGAGGAGACAGATATCCTGACAGATAACCATCTATAGTGCTGGTTCAATCTGGTTACAATTTAGAGCGACCAGTTCATTTAATATTTATGTTCTTCAAATTTGAGAAAACCAGATGGGAAACCATCCAAGCTATACATAGAAATTCCAGAATTTTAATTCAGGGCTTCTTATTGCACAGCTACAGGGTTAAAGATTCAACCATGCAGTCCGGTTGTATAAACACTATGACATAATATTATTCACTTCTCAGATTCCTTAACCATATTCAGTGTTATGGTCCCAAACTATTTATGCTCCTGCTGACTCATCAAACTTAATTTTTATTGTGTTTTTGAAACTTTACTTGTAAGATTATTTTTTAATCCAGTCAGCTAATTCACAGAGCTGCTGGAGCAAAAATAAAAATAAAAACAAACGACATTGAGCTTTACAAAACGATACATAATGCATCTTATTCATATCATTGGGCCTCAAGGAGACATGCCTCTTACTCCAACCTAATCTTAACTGCTCATTACAGAGTGAACAGCTTCACAGGAATGGCTCTGTGATATACATAATTAAACCTGTTTGTCAAGTGTAGGCTATCAAGTTTTTCCAAGAGAAATGAGGGACGATAAATGTCATATCCATTTAGGTCTGAGTCAGACAATGTGACCACGGTTATTGTTTAATACAATGTGGACTTTACAAAGAGTGTTTGTTTTACTTTTATAACATGCACTGCTGGATCGAGTCCAACAGACTGCAGAGACAGAGGCTGAAATTACGAATATCATAATAGGGATGGGCTTGTAAGCTGAAGTAAAAACACTGTGGGTTTGGTATCATGGCATTAACTCACACACAAAAGAAATTTGAATTAATCTTTCAACTCCTGAAAAAATACATTTTTAACTATAACAGTGACATTAAAATTTTATTGTTGCCGTCTCATTGATTCATAAATCAAATTACAATTTTTAAAAAACCTTGATATACCTTGGCAACTGGCCTAAACCTACAGCATACATCTACAGCTCTTATCAGTACTGGCACTGAATGCAAATGAAGACTTAAACATTTGCATTTAAAAACAAAGTATGTTTGCTCTTATTTTTTTATATTGGTGGGACTGAACATGGTTATAAATCGTCTGATGGTGTTCCAGCTTTGCTCAAAGAACAGTTATTACCTTGTATATCATTAACCCTCATCCATCTCCTTGTACAGGAAAGCCTTCACTGATGAGGAGAGTTCAGCTGCTGAGTGGAATTGTAGCCCTGCAAAGAGAAGAGCTTCAAGGAGGCAATGTCGCTCTGTCTATGCCTCTCCACTGTCATCGCCCCTGACGTCTGCATCCAAGACATGGGGGGGGAGACGCACTTGTAGAAAGAAGGTCAACAATGCAACTACACCCAAAAATCGCTCCTCCTCTCGCAATTCTCGCAAGAGACTCTTCAGTCCAGGCAGGAACATTCGGAGCAGGAAGCGCCAAAGACGAGACCTGGGGCCAGACAAAGATGGAGACGATGGAGACGGCTGGCGAAACATTGATGAGGAAGACGCCGAGCCTCCTCAGGCACGGTTCCGACCACAGAGGGATGTAGGTCCTCAGCTGAACAGAACAGCTAGTTACACACCGCTTGAGCTGTTTCAGCTGTTCTTCACTACTACGGTAATTGATACACTGGTAAGAAATACTAATACATATGGGAAAAAGAAATGCCAAGGCCAGAGGGAAAGCTGGGTGCCTGTTACAGCAGCAGACATGTATTCTTACATCTGCCTTGTCCTCTACATGGGCATTGTACCACTGAAAACTCTGAAAGAGTTCTGGAGAGGATCTACGCTATTCAGTCTGCCATTTCCTGCCTCTGTCATGCCTTGCAGACGTTTCCTAGCCATATCCCGCAGCCTACATATGAATGATCCCGCTAAGGAAGCAGCTAACGACCAAAAGAAGGGAACATTGGGTTATGACAGACTGTTTAAGATAAAGCCACTGTATGAGCAGATCCTGGAAGCCTGTCACACTCACTTTCATCCACACCAGCACATCTCTATAGATGAACGAATGGTGGCGAGCAAAGCAAGGTTCGGATTTAAACAGTACAGCAGAAATAAGCCAACGAAATGGGGATTTAAGCTCTACGTGTTGGCAGACTCGATATGTGGCTACACCTTGAATTTTTTTGTTTATGTCGGAAAAGATGGGGAACCAACAGGGAAAGGGATAAGCTATGACGCTGTGATGAGACTATTGAACATTCCCTTTCTAGGCAAAGGCTACAAGCTCTATGTTGACAACTTTTACACTAGTCCAGCTCTGTTTCTTGACCTTCTTAAAAGGAAAATCTGGGCCTGTGGAACTATTCGCTCCAACATAGCAGGTTATCCCAAAGAAAAAACAAACAACATGCCGTACAAAACGCCCAGAGGAACCATTAGGTGGATCAGAAAAGGGGATCTGCTGTTTGTTAAGTGGTTTGACACCAGAGAGGTAACAATGTGCACCACTATGCACAAAGCTTACAGCAATGATGTGGCAAAGCGGAAAGTGAAAAACAAAGACGGACAGTGGACAGTAAAGCATGTTCCCATTCCAGGCTGTGTCAAAGATTACAACAAGCACATGGGGGGTGTTGACTTATCCGATGCACTTATTGGCTATTACAACGTCCTTCACAAGACACAGAGATGGTACAAAACCCTGTTCTACCACTTTGTTGACATAGCAACAGTAAATGCCTTCATCCTCCACAAGGAAATGTGCAAAATGCAAAATCGACCAACAGGTACACAGAAACTCTTCAGGGAAAAACTCATTTTGTCCCTGGCTCAGATAGGCTCCACTCCACGCCGGGCAGGCCCACAAAACCTCATGCTGTCCATCTTTCCGTTTGGAATGCCCCCTATGCCCCCAGTGAACATCAAGCCTGGTGTATTAACCACAGCGCCACCGTCCTCTTCTGATGCGGTGCTTGGCTCGGCTCCTTCCTGCCCTGTGGAAATCAGCCAGAATGCTTCCACTGGTGAGGCAGCTGTTGGAGAGTGTGATGCCCCAGGTTTAGGGCACCTGCCTGCTTACTTTTTTGAACAAATGAGCAATGTGGCCTCCAGAAACCGGGCCACCGCTGGAAGGAGGTCATGTGTGGTCTGCAAGAGAAAATCACCCGTCTACTGCAGCACTTGTCACAAGACTCTTTGTTTCACAACTCTAAGAAACTGCTACAGTAAATGGCACAGAAGCAACAACATCTGTGTCTAATAATGAACAAAACTGACTAACAGGTACATCTTTAGCAATAGTTTACCCTCATTCTTCCATTTTTAAAAAAAAAAAAAAAAAAAAAAAAAAAAACAAGAATACAAAGCGTTAGTAGTATTGTTTATGGTCAAGCAGGATACTTAAACAGTTATAAAGATAGTGTCCTCACACTGTACTAATGTGAGGAAAGTAAGTATTTGAAGCACTGCAGAGTTTTTCCCACTTCCAGAAAGCAGAAAGAGTTTTGATACTTTTGGTAGATACAGCTCAAAATTTGAAATCTTCCGTTTCATCTTTAAAATCTTTCATTCATTCATGTAGCCTAAAATCAGAAACTGGAAGAATATAAAGTTATCCAGAAATGAAAATATTTCATTGCTACATATCGACATTAGAAAGGAACATTCATCAGAAATCCTTTTTAGTCTCAAGAGGACATTTGCACTTGATTCCTAAATTAGAAGACAACATTTAATGGGGCAGCACTTGTTTTTTTTCTGTCTACAACAGAGCAACTTTGGTGGCCTTTATCAGACATGCACCATTTGCTCTTAAGAAGATTAAATGATATAAATTTTATCTCGTCACCATGAGTTTTAAAGCGATGGCACAATTGCTGCCACTTTAATAACAGAGTGAGAACATTAGAATTTTATACTGAAAACTGTAATATGAGCACATTTCTGCAATAAGTTAACTAACATCTAAACAAGCATCCACTTTCATTAGGATGGACTAATCTTTATGATTTTGATCAGCCGTCCATGAAGCCTGAAATTACATCACTACTGCTCAATAATGTGAACTTCCTTCAGCTGGAAATTTCTCACAGCTTTAGAGTAAAAATACCTTTTATTTTATGTGAGTGCCGACCTTTTTGTGCGTTGGTCCCCCAGTTTGTATTGTAAAGTTTGTGTAGGTCTGTTTCTTACTTCTTGATATCTGACCTCAGGGGTTAAGCATGAAGCTACTTTGCTCTCAGGTAGTATTAAATCGTGTAAATATGGACTTTGACTCACTAAGGTTGAATACTGCTGTAGACCCTGACAACAACTTGAAACACGCATACGGCATTGTTATGCCACTGTATCACAAACACTGTACTGTATTGATATCTGTCTTGAAATACTTGTTTTGATAATGCAGACTTTAAAAAATTTAGTCTTGTGGCACATATTATTCCACATCCTACATGTAGACTACAACATCACTTTTAAAAACATGTTTGTACTACTTTGCCTTTGCTCCAACAAAGTCTTGAGTAAGTAGTGCAATCAGAGCACTAGAGGTATTCATGTAGGTCGCTTTTCATGCATTTACAGCTCAATTCGCCTTGGAAATATTGGTCTCTGTTAATCCTTCTAAAAGAGGCTCTTTAGGTAACAATACCCAAAAAATGTCCACTAAGTAATCTAAAAACTGCAAAAATTAAAGTTTGTTACAGATACATGAAATGCATGGCAGTGATTTATTTTTAATAGTCAAGTACAACCTCTGATTAATGCATTGACTTACATATTCTGAAGTAACTGTCAAGCTTATACATTTGGACATGATTTGAAAACTAAAAAAGTGTTTAGGTATCTAATTAGCATGAAGAAAATATAGCAAAAAGAAAAATTACCCAAAAAGCAAAAGTATCAATACAAAAGTCTTTGGAACAAAACTATCAAAAATAGTAAAAATATGTTTTTGAAAAGTCTCAACCTGGATGGCACATAATATTAGAAGCTTGGTATAAAACCTCGAGCTGATAATTTTACACCTAAGTCCCAAGATACATGATTATGTGATCTACTGAAAAAACTGCAATAATAGAACTTCAGATAAATATTGAAAGCTTTTGTATTTCTATTGTAAATTAGTGAGCAATTTCTGACCCTGCTGTGGAAATGGTAACCAGTTAACTTAAGCATAGAACTGTAGATCATTAGTTAATTATTAAACTTAATTGTGTTTGTGTCGTTTATTGGTTGTTTGGACTTTGGCTTACATGAAAAACTAAAGGCTGGTACGATTGGTGAAAGTTATTTTTAGCTTCTGTAGGAACTAGTGGCAGGAAGAGCTTCTACTTGCTGAGGGTTTTATTGAAGTAGTGTGGATTTTTATTTTTTACTCTAAGAATGTGGAGAAATTTTTAAACCTTCCATTGGTCACAGTAGTGGACTTGTGCATTTTCAAAGGAATTATATGTGCTTGGGGTTTTTGTACTATGGAAGCAGCATTACTTTCCCAATGAAATAACTGAAAGTGACTTGAAATGATTTTCTTTTTTATATATATGAAAAACCTTCATAATGTGAAGGAAAACATTTCACAACATGTTTGTACTGTATGGACCAAACCTGTTTTCAGGACTACATACTTGAATTTTCAATGTTCCTATTTACATGTTTCCTGTGTGTATTTGTAGCTGAACTGAGTTAGATTCTTAGGACTGTGAATTTTGCAGTTGTTTTCAATGTTTATGTGCATAGTGTTATTTTTTGTGAGCGCTGGACAAATAATAGAGCAGCTTCACTGCAATGTGCTGAGAGGACTCTGACACATTGGTAGAAATGATTTAGCAACATGATTCTGTGGCACCAAATATGTAAAATAATGATGTGCTGCATCTGGAGTGTTATGTAACTTTTTTTTTTATTTCCATATGAGCAATTTGAAAAGTCTGAGCATTTTTTTCCTGACGCTTGGCACAGCTTTCATGTGAAGCCAACTCTCGAGCTAGACAGATCCGCAAAGAGATTGTTTAATTTTGGACCACAGGATCACTAATTTATGTCTCTCAAAAAATACTCACACAAAGATAAGAGATAAGAGAAAAAGAAAATATAGTTCTGATATTGGAAAGTTTCTTATAGGTTATACTGCTTTTTTATTATTATTTGAGCAAGAGTTCTCACAGAAATATAAGAAGCTCAGAAATATGGAGTCATAACGCTCAATTATTATCTGAGTTTACATTTCATATGACTTTTTTTCTTTTCATTTTTTTAAGTAAATGAAATAAATCCTAACTTTTTTATACAGCTGAAGTATCATCCATAATCTGAAACATTGCATTTTGTAAATCGACTGTGACCCAGATTTTCTCATTTCATGTCTGTTTTTTTTGGTCTTACGTGGTTTTGTTCAGGTTGCCTTCAGATTTTTAACATTTCAGTACCCAAAACTTTCACCCTGTCATCAATTTATTCCCTCAATTCAAACCAACAAATTACCATTTTGTGTAGTTTCGGATCAGTTGACAGTCATAGTATTTTTTTCCTGATCAAGTCTAAATAACTAATCTGCCTGTTGCTGGTTGATGTAGTAAAAAATGTAATCAGTATTCTATAGGTAGAATGTAGAAAATTACTTTAAGTGAGCGGTAAAGATGCAACGTCGCCCTGTTTACTACAGGACCTGAAAGATGGTTGGTACAAAATATTCAGATGGGAAGCTTTTGAACTCACAAAAGCCGAGTGTAAAACAACCAAAACAGCAAAAGTGTAGCCAAGATGCATCTCCAGGCATCTGGTGCTACGACATGTTGCTTTACTTGAACTGTGTATAAAATCCCTTCATCAAAAACTGCTTAGTTATTCCTCATTTACTGGTAAATGCAAACATTAGATAGAAGAAATGTTCTCTGATACTGCCATGACACAAGACTGTTTTAAGTGCATTCTTTAATTTGATTTAATTTTAATTTGTCTCTGCCATTATGATTGTTAATTTCATCTCTTTCTTTTAAAACATGTTTTTACATATCTTCTGTAGGAGGTTATGAAGGTAGAATGGTAGAGGTGGAATGTTTTTTATGTGTGCATGTTTTTCTAAGCTATTTCAGTGAAAGTTGTACTTTTATTTTCATCAGGTTCAGCATGTATAATATTGTAGTCCTGTTTTATACCTTCTGTTGACTTTTTATACACTGTACATTTTTATAAGGAGTTTAATCAAAAATAAAGACATTACAGAGCAATCTGACTGAGTCCTTTCTTAACTGTCTGTTATTTAAAGCTGAGTAGAGGGCAGAGGTCTCACTGGATTAATGCCAAGCAAACATGTTTAGCATTTTAAAATGATCTCATTCAACAGGTTAAGTATTTAGTAGAAATTAACAAGGTTAAATGTATTTTTCAAGAAGTACAGCCTTTTTCATAAAAAAAACTTTGCATAATTACATCCCAGGCCTGCCTAGAATACTATAAAAACAAACAATAAGTGGTTATGAACCAACTTGCTGTTTAGCAACAGAACGGCTTACGCATTTATTTTTTTACATTTAGCTTGTGCTTTATTGATCACAAAATAATTAGAGCTTGTTCTATTTGAATAGAAAAACAAGGAAAGAGGTGGCAGCTTAGTTAAAGTCAAGATCATGAACCTTGAACTGATTCACAGCTTCAGTCTAAAACAAGCCAGGCGGCAACTACAGCAGCATTATGGCTGTGATTTACAACCTGATATCTACATTTACAGAGACTCTGCAGGAAAAAGCACCACTCAGATGGAGGTGAGCCTCCTTCTGTGATTACATATCCTGTGTCTGCAGATAACGCGACTGTTTAACCATCTGCCAGTCACAGGCACTGACATTATTTGGCTTTTTCCTGAATGTTAAATTGGGAGCAATTCTCAAGCTGCCGCGCTAAATCTCATTTCCCAAGTCATAAAGCAGAGAATTCACAAAGACAAACTTTTGTTTTAATTTCACAGGAGATTAATAGTCTTCAGCAAAGCAGCGTAAGTAACGTGTAGCTAAATGTAATGTCTACAGACAAAACAGATCTCGGCTGAAACTTATTTCGCGCACTGCTTAATCCTTTTTGAAAGCTTACTTTTGGTTGTCAAAGCTGTCAGTGAAGCTTGGGAAAGTTCTGACTTGTGCTTTTTTCTTTCGTAAAGAGCCTCTCCATCACACAACTGAACTGTATTTGCAGAACAGAATGGAGGACAAATATACATGACTACACATTACTGCTCTACCAGTCAGTTGTGTTGACATGTTCCAGTATGAACCACTACAGTGTTTAACATATTTCTTGTGGAAAAACATTTCCTTGAAAAAGAAATGTGATCAATTGCTGTCACTCAAAGGTCAAGAAAGCTTTTGGAACAAATGATTCTTTTCCTAATAGTTTCTCAGGTTCATATGAGTTAGGGGTGTTGATCTCTGTGTAAATAATTTAAAAGTTCCTAATAATTCAAACTCAAGGCTTGAGAAAGTGGATAAATTGCTTAAATAAATTATTTCATTTACCAAATTTAATCTCAGAATAATATTTACAATAATTACCTGCAGGATTTTCTGCAAAAGGTACGTACATTTATTTTGTAAATTTTTCACCCTATACACTTTTGTGTGTTTAGTTGGATTTTGTTTAATAGACTAACACAATGTAGAGAATGTAAAGATAAAATAAAACAACCTTTTTCCAACAAAAATGTATGTAAAGTAAAATCTGAATTTATATTTAGCCCAAAATAAAAGAGATTTCAGTTGTGCATTAAGTCACTTAAATATAAATGTGTGAAACAATAGAAGAACCTAATACCATTGAAAACAAGTAAGCAAAACTCAAGGAGTGAGATGAATTCAAACTAAATAGGAAGCAACATAAAGGTCAGAACTGAGAAAGAAGAAGCTTGGAAAATTTCAACTATGACACTGAAGATAACAAATCCTACAAAGAATCGGTAATTTCTTCAGAAAAACATCTGAACACATTATTCACTTTGAACCTGATCAAAGCCCCAGAGCAGGTGGACAGCATATGTCTGGACAATACTTGGTGGCCATCATTATGTTAATGGTGCCAGAAGTCAACACCCTGTTGCTGTGCTCTGACAGGATGAAACCGTATCACATCATTACCCACCATTACTGCTCTTAATGAAGTCAACAGCTCCTAGCAAAGGATACAGTGTCTGTTATCTGACTCATTAAATGAACCAATGTGTGAATAACCAAGAGATCGATTATCATGTCATTCAGCTGCTCAATTGCTAACCATCTTCTTCTTCAAAGACTTTTTCTGACACTCGTCAGACAAGATCCTTACCCAGCAGGTTAGTTATGTTCTTAATGCTTATCTTAGCAATTTATCTTTATCCTAGTATTAACTTTTTATTCTACAGCTCTGGAAAAAATGAAGAGACCGCTGTCCTGGTCAATTGGGTTTTCAATAACCCCTTAGAAAACCTCATGGTTATTCCACCAAATATTGAGTTCTGAACTCTTCCTGAGTTAAAACAGTATCATTTTAAAACAGTGTCATTTTATGCCATAATCATGTGACCAAGTTATATTCAGTTGTCATGAAAATGCTTTATATCAAACATGATGTAATTTAAAGCTTGAAATCCTGCCTCTCTCTCTTTAAGAAGCTCCTGTTCTTTCCATCACTCCGCCTTCTCCACGTCATCACAACAGCAGATATGTTTTTTTGGGGGGAGAGGAAATTACATAACACGATTTGATTAAAACTTACAAGAAAATATCAACTGGTTATAGCAGTTTACCCAGGTTGTGTTGCAATTATTTCCAAATTGATGCATCGTAAACAAAAGTGAGGCATGTGTCACATAGATGGATGTATGGCAAACTTTTAAAATTGGTTTCAATAGCCTGACCATGCATGACAGAAAAGTGAACATCAAAGTGCGGTGCTTGAACATGACTTGGTGCATTGTGAGAGCTTGTGTTTTCCACTAGTTGTATGTCATCCATCAGAGGAGTTGCACACTTGTCATTGGGGACTTACTCTCTGCTCACTGCAGGACATTCATTAGATGAAGGTCAGACGAAAACACCAGCTGCTCTTTATTAACTCTGAACCTTTCAATGCAGCCATCTGCTGGCTGGCAGAATTTATGTTTCAATCATTTTAAGAGAAATTTGTGTAACCGGCTCCTGTCTGGTCATTTATGGCCCACTGCTGAGCCAACACCATAACACTTGAACCAATATAATTAACCAATGATTTTAAAACACATTTTCCTGTTTGATAATTACAGTGCAAGTGAAAAAAGTTCAAACCTGAGTGCAGCTCTCGTTAAGGTCGTTTTCAGACCAAAGAACAAAGTTTGTTTTCACACCTAATACTCCAGTGGACCAGGCCTAATTGGAGACTAAATGAGG
Source organism: Micropoecilia bifurca (assembly GCA_903067075.1). Taxonomy (NCBI): domain Eukaryota; kingdom Metazoa; phylum Chordata; class Actinopteri; order Cyprinodontiformes; family Poeciliidae; genus Micropoecilia; species Micropoecilia bifurca. The sequence continues at coordinate 5,303 of CAEGAF010143195.1, read as the reverse complement.
TTAAAGTTACCAGCTTCTGATTCACAATGCAGCTGAACACATTAACCAGACCCTTTGAATGACATTTTTTCCTTATCCATCTTATTCTTCAGTTCAATTAAGCTTCTCCTTTTAGGGGCCTGAACTGCCCCTTATTCTAAACGTATCACATTTCTGTGAGTTCTTACCAGCAGATGTGATACATTTTTTTCAGTCCATTCTTTATTTTATTTTTATCAGAGGTTTTTACATTGTTCTCACTCTGAGCTATTTCTTCTCAATATCTAACTGGATTTCTATTTGTATTGATTGTGTTTACCCACAATGCATCGTGTTGAAATGTTCTGCATTTCAATCACCCAAAGTGAGCCAGAGTTTATTTTATTGAGCTGCATCAGGCACTTTCACAACTCTCCAAATACATTAGACTTTCCAAGCCAAGGAGTTTTTGTCTGATTCATCAGAGCTCTGGTGGATCCACCCTGTAAATCAATTTACAATGTGAGAAAATAAATGCAAATGGTCCAAACGTTCCAACCAATTAGAAAACAGTCATAACAGCTATGCCAGCCTCTATAAATTATTTGATAAAAATAAACCAATTTTCCTCACATTCAAAAATAGCATCTGCGGTGAATTTTCCTACGACTTTAGTGAACTAAAACAGCTTTTTACAAGCTAGAAGAAAAGGTACGAAAGCCCAGATCATTTATACATCATTGAATTAATAGTAGCTACTGTATATGCTGAGGATTTCCCTGCAAAATCTCAACAAAGTAGGAGACACATGCAAGACAAAAGGTCTTTGTCTTGCATATGTGTGAAATAACTCCCTCACTATAAGCCGCACCCACAGTTTTTTTTAAAACTGGAAACGTACATATATAAGCCGCAGAGGGCTATAAGGCTGCTGGTATCTCCGCGCTCTCAGTTTTCCACAAGGACCTTAATAAATCAGCTATGAAGGACCCAGCCCTCCATCTCCAATGCCAAACCGTGGATTCGTTCATGTGCAGCGGCTATCGATCTGTACTGCCAGATCGATAGCCTTCAACTTAAAAGCAGCTTCATATATGAACTTTTGTGTTGTTTCCATGATGAGGGGTTATGAGTTTGAAAACATTTCTCCATGCCTGCACAGCATGTGCCTGTTCTAAATGAAAATTGGCGCTTTCTTCTTTGATTTCCAAATTTGACTTCCAAATATCCACTTCCTGCTCAAGAGCCCCGTGGTGGCTCAAGAAAAATTGACAGAAAAGCCGCACGGGGCTATAAGCCGCATGGTTCAAAGCGTGGGAAAAAAGTAGCGGCTTATAGTCCGAAAAATATGGAACTTTAAAATGTTTTTCTAGCTAAAATATAAAACAAACTGACAAAAGAAAAATATTTTCACAACACCACCCAAGCCAATAGAAAGGCCATGAACAGAGAAACTTTAAGAGCAGTTCTGAAAGAAAGTTGTCGGCCTGACATGCAACGTGGCTTTGTTCTTGCTCCTCTCGAATGTAGCAGCTCATCTTGGAGTACTGGAGCGTTAAATTAGTGCAGTCACAGTTACGGAAAAATGCTGTTGGAGGGTTTAACTGTCAGCAGTTAATCTGGTGTGAATGTTAAGACAGCCTGGCAGAACATTTAGGTCACATACCTCTGCACGTTTTTGGCTGAAAGCCACAAATCAAAGCGTGAATCCATGATGCATTTTCTGGCAGCGAAAATCAATTATGGAAAAAAAGCAACAAGTGTTATGATAGCCACTGATCTTTTCTTTATTTTTTCATTTGTTTCAAAAAGCAGAAGTAAAAAAGCTCAAATTACTTTATTAATGTTACAATTGATTTTTTTTTGTATGTAGGTAAAACTTATGCCTGTACGTTCACTTGACAGCACTAATTTGTTCTTTAAAAACTCTTGTCACTTTAGCAAGTTTATGCATGAGAACGATTGATTTCAATGACACTGAGTCATCTAGTTTTCTGTCTTATTCACAAGTAAGGCGGTGTGTGTGTGTGCGTGTGAGTGTGTGTTCTTCTGTGTGTGCCTATGCAGTCCAAGGACACTGAATGAGATAATTGGAGATGACTGATATCCTCGCAGTTATAATTGTGTCATTACCAGTCTGTGGAACATGATCATTAGTCCCTGTGGTCTGTGCTGTAATTAACAGATTGGCAGTGACTTAAGGGAAGAGAAGTTTCTGTCCCTGTCCAGACTCGGCTAAAGCCAAGTCTTCACCTTCTGGATAAAGTGCATTTAAATGTGAAGAAGTAACTTTTTTAAGCCATGTCATAGAATGTCCCAGTTAAAGTGCCAACTTCTCAAAGTTGTGCACACTAATGACTGTAAACCCGTAGGAATGAAGGGCTAAATATTTATATCCATTGAACTTTTTACATTTTACCATGTTACAGCCTCAAACGTCAAAGTATTTGAATTTTATTTTGTGTTATATGTGGTATGTGCATTTGTACTCATTCCCTCTGAGACAATATGGTATATTTGCAGTTCAGTTTTCACAGATTCAGCCACCTGCAGATTTTTTTGCAAAACATAACTCAAAGTTATTTGCAGGAAACTCACCTATTTGTACATTTCTTTCTGGAATTCATTTAAAATATTCAAAAGAAAATTCAGCTTGGGAAGCTGAAATACATAGACACAATGCTACTTAGTACCTTATTAGCTGGCATTTGCAAAGCAGAAAGGAGAGCCATTCATTATCCTTGCCCTGAGAGGCTGTATCACCAAGAGGGGAGATTAGAATTATCTTTTATTTTCTAAAGGTCCTTCTTGGCACCTTTAATAGTGCCAAGATGGTTTCCATTGTGCACATTAAGGTATGTTAGGTGTTTGAAACATTAAAATAAGCTGTTGAAAGGCTTTTATGAGGGGCTTTCAAGTATTATGAATCCAGCTATTTGTGAATGGTTGTGACCCTTAACCTCTGCGACTACGGAGGATCCACTGTTTGTACTTTCACTGCAGTGACATCTAGTCTGCAGTGGGATATCTGTACAAACTTTAAACATCTAGAAAGTCTTTGAGCCATTTTGCAAAGAAGAATGTCAGACAGCCCGGTGCTTAGTATAAAAAACTATTTCCATCTTAGTTGGATTTGGATCTCGACTTTAACTGGAATGGTTAAACACATGGATAACATTATTCCAATTCCAGCGCTGGCTGGATGTTTTCCTTATTCAATGTAAACCTATTCAGATTTACTTTAACTCCATCTCCTGATCTGCTTTTACCAGCTTATCTGTCCACAACAAAACTGACAAAAGTGGGCAACAAAAGAAAAAGCCAATAAAGAAAAAACACTAATGAGTCTTTAGAAGGCAGCCATCTTCCAGTCAGACCAAACCGATGGAAACAGGCTGCAGGCATTCAGCCCTAAATATGTATTCTTTTCTTAGTTAACTTCTTAGCTTCACAAAAATTAAATTGCATAATATTGAGATGGAGATTGACTTACAAAAAGTTGCAATGGAGATGTTTATGCAGTACTTATTAAAATATGTTTTTAGCAGGACAAACATAGAGCTGCATAGAGTGTTTTACACTGAGATATAAATTAAAAATGTGCAGTGGGTCATATTTTGTAATCTCAAACAATGCATAATGTGTAACTTTAGAACATTTTAACCAAAACAAAGAAAATTTGAACTGCTATGAAAGTTTTGTTTACATATAAATTAAAGAAATCACACAGAAGGGAGGGAAGAAAACATACAATACTTAAAATCAAGAAGCATAAAATTGTCAAAACACACACACACACACACACACACACACACACACACACACACACAAACGATCCATGCTAATTAAATAAAACAGACCTTTAGGTAATCTGCATTCACTCCCATTAGGCTACTTAGAGCAAATTAGTTTCTAGCCTTGCATGGGAGCTTTCAGGCTCGGTTCCAGTGAAAATTTGGGCACTCCAGCTCATGGACCATTCAGAGCAGTAAGCCAGCAAACCCTCTGGCTCAAGGATTACCAGCCCAATCCCCCACAGCTCAGAGATGGTCAGGAAATTGAACGGAAATAAGCAGGGATAAATAACCGTATGAGGAATGAGGCGAGGGAGCGGAGCCATGCCAAGGACAGCGTTGGCTGTGTTGGAACACATGCATTCGGTGAAGTGCAGATGGCAGAGATGGATGCCACCCAGAAGAGAGTTTGAGAAGTGGGACAGGGAGAACAAGAGGAGAGTTTCGGGGCCAGCAGCACACTGTACACTGTCGTTCGGTGAAATAACTGTAATTTATTACAGGTCTTTGAGTGACCTTTTAACAGAGCGCTCACCCACTGAGACTTCACCAGGCCTCAGACTGCCAGTGTTGCACTGTGGGCTGAATCAATCCACCCACTGCACACTGAGAAACTCTCCTCACACGTTTGGACTTTAAGCACTTTGGACAGAGCTTGGCTGGCGGCACAGCCTATACTTCCCAATACTGTCTTCCCTTCCATTATCTCTGCCTGGGCAGTCATAAAAAAGGCTTAGTTGTTGTCTTTATGCCTGCCTCTGTGTGTGTGTGTGTGTGTGTGTGTGTGTGTGTGTGTGTGTGTGTGTGTGTGTGTGATCATGAGGTGTGAAAAAGATCCTGTTTGTTGTAACCATTTGGAATACTTCTTTATCTAGTTTATTTACTTTGGATCAAAATTATTAGCTTTTTCTTCTTGTGCTCTTTCCCTTATTGTCTTTGTATTTCCTTCTAAATCCTGTAAAGCACTTTGCATTGCCTTGGTGCTGAAAACATAAAATTACCTTTACCTTTAAAGGATGAATCATTCATCTTGCCCATTTTTCATAAGACGTTGTTGCTTTTTGTGGAAGTATCTAAGTTTTATTTTAAAAAATTGCTTTTGTACATATTTCTTAAAACTATAACTATATTCAGCTTTTTTTTCCATTAATCTGTGAAAAAACTGGCAAGAAGCAGGATGAAGGTCTTAGTCCATGCAAGCTCAAGATTGACTTAAAAATGTCACTTATTGTGTACATTTCCTGCAAAGCGATTAAATTAAAATGAACTCAATTAAAATTTAAACAGAATTTAATTTGAGTTCTACTATTATATATATCTACACACACGATGATGCTTTTCAAAATTATATACACACACATATATATATATATATTAGGGATGTGCCGATCAAGTTTTTTTCTGCCGATCCCGATACTGAACACCCCTGAGGGCCGATCGCCGATTCCGATTCCCGATACCGATCACATAATTGTTATTTATTTTTTATCATAAACACTACTGTTACATTATGTGGAAAAAGGAACCATGAATTCACCTTAATTTAGACAA